>JASCZW010016697.1:0-18289 GCA_034211315.2 Aedes japonicus | reverse complement strand
AGTGATGTGTGCGTGAAAAGTTCTCCAAAAATGGCTGCTAGCACTTATCAGAAGCCACGACTCTCCAGCTCTTTCTTGACCTATTGTCACTTTGCGAAATCCGCTCTGGAATGGTATAAGGTACAAGAGGTCAAATACGAGCCAAAAACGGCCAATCCACCAAACTGCCCAGAACTTTGCCCAAAAGACTATTACTGGGCTCTAGTGAGCGGAAACTCTTTGAAACTAAAAAGAATGCAAATGGTACCTATAGTTGCAGCGTCGTATCTGAGGGTATCGATCGAAACCTGATGGCGGGTGTAGCACAAAAAGAGAATTTTACAGAAAGAAGGACTTACATCTTTATCAACTGTTTCTAAAGTAGATATAACTCTCATATTGTGAAATAAACAATCGGTTTTGTTGAATTATGCGTGAACATTTTTTTACTGCTATTATTTTTATGTCCGAAATTTAACGTGGACAGGCTTTAGAGGTACAGTCTTCAAATTATTGATATTCTGAATACAAGAAAAAAGAACTGAAAGGATTTCAAATTCAGCTATATCAGTGAAACCGGACCGGCGTAGTTGATTCTAAGTTATTCTGCTGAAATAAACCACCCACACTTGTGAGTAGCCCCAAACTGCATCCTCACTTCTGGTTTAAATCGGTTCTCAAATTCGATGCTTGAACGTATTTTTGTATTTTGTTGAGATAATCTACCAACACTTGTGAGAGGCCCCAACAGCATCCTTCCTGCTGGTTTAAAAGAAGAATCAAAATTTGAATAATTTTACTGTGCACCGAGTTATGTGCACGATATTATTTTAAGCTAAGCGAAACTTAGCGAAAGTCACGTCGTCTACTTTCTAGAAATCTGTCACATTGTTTTGATCTAACCAAACTAGAAAAAAAATTCTACTCTACTCTATCATTTATTGCAGAAATTTTCACATTTAACCCATGATTTCAAAACAAGTCTGCATTTCTTGAAAAAAAAAAACAACATATAAATTAAATTCTGCTTAGTGGTACATACAAGGACCGCCCAAATGGCCAAAATTTGCGTCTGTTCTTAAATTTCTGATCTTGTTTTGAAACTCAAAATAACTTCCTTGCATAAATATGTTGAGGATCACTCAATGGGGGTTTGCTTGTAGAAATCTATATATATATATATATATATATATATATATATATATATATATATATATATATATATATATATATATATCTTCTATATAAAAATGGATTTCTGTCTGTCTGTCTGTCTGTCTGTCTGAACATAATAGACTCGAAAACTACTGAACCGATCGGCGTGAAATTTACCGATCGGCGTGAAATACAAATGAAACACAAATTTCTACATAACTCAAGAACTAATCAAGCAAAAGAAACCAAATTTAGCATGTGTGAGTTTTTGAAGACAAGAAAGGTTTCTATGATGGTTTCAGATCCCCCCTCGTCCTGAAAATACATACAAATGAAACACAATATTCTGTATAACTCGAGAACTAATCAAGCAAACGGAAACAAATTTGGCATATAAAGGTTTTTGAAGGAGAAAAATGTTTCTATGGTGCTTTGAGACTCTTCTGAAGGGGCGGGGGGGTCTCTGAAACAAATGAAACACAAATTTCTGCATAACTCGAGAACTAATAAAGCAAATGGAATCAAATTTGGCATGTGGATTTTCTTGAAGGAGAGACATATTCCTATGATGGTTTAGAACTCCTCTGCCATCTGTAAGAGGGGGAAGGGGGCTCCCATAGAAATGAAACGCAAATTTCTGCATATCTCGAGAACTAATAAAGTAAATGGAACCAAATTTGACAACTGAAGGTTTTTGAAGGAGAGAAATGTGTAATGATGGTTTGAGACCCCTATGCCTTCTGAAAGGGGGGTTCCAATACAAATGAAACACAATTTATTGCATAACTTGAGAACTAATCAAGCAAATGGAAACAAATTTGGCATATGGTGGTTTTTGAAGGAGAGAAATATTTTTATTTGAGACTCCTCCCCCTTCTGAAAGTGGGGGGGAGATCTTCCATACAAATGAAACACAAATTTCTGCATAAGTCGAGAACTAATAAAGCAAATGGAATCAAATTTGGCATTGGGATTTTTTTGAAGGAGAGGCATATTTATCTGGTTTGAGACTTCGCTGCCCCCTTAAAAGGGAGGGGGGGGGCTCCCATACTGATGAAACGCAAATTTCTGCATAACTCTAGAACTATACAAGCAAATGAAACCCCATTTGGCATATTGGAGTTATTGGACGCAGGATTTTTATATATATTAAAATGAATTTCTGTCTGACTGTCTGTCCGATCATAGTACAAATATGTGTGCAGGGATTATTGGGGCAGGGGAAGGTTCTTATGACTGTTTAAGACTTTTGGAAGGGGGGAGGGCTCCCATACAAATGAAGCACAAATTTCTGCATAACTTGAGATCTAATCAAGCAAATGGAACCAAAATTGCTATGCGGGGTTTTTTTAATGCAAGAAATGTTTCTATGGTGATTTCAAACAAAAATTTCAACCAAACCTGAGAATTATCCAGGTAACTAAGCCACAAACTGTGTATTGTCTAGGTAAGAAGTATGTTCTGATAGAAGTTTGAACCCCTGCTTAGTAAAAATAAATCATTAAAAAAAAATCGTCAGTTCTATGTAATGTTCATTCATTTAGTTGCAGGCGTAGCAACGCTCGCACCGGGATCAGCTAGCTTGAAATAAAACTGTGCAAAATTTCGACAAAACATATTTTAAGGATACTCAAATTGTTGCCATGTTCGGATGAATGAATATTATAAGCAAACAAACTATGTGTGTTATGTTGCGTAGCTGAAGAAAAATTAATCCGGAGAGGAAACGGAAGAGAACGAATTTGAACTGGTAACTTGACAAGACGCGTGGATCTGCTTGCGATAAAAATAGGTCTGATTTTGTTATAACGCCAAAGGTAACAATCAAGTCAGGCTTTCGAATCATAGTATTCAAATAAGTGGAATATATTTTACAAGTTGCAGTACATGTAGCTTCCGGAAAGGGACTTTGAGTCCGACACTATTTATTATTTTGGGTTGAAATCTAGGGTTTAACAACAAATTAAACAGACCATACAATTATGTTTTATAGGTCTTTCTAGAACATTCAAACTAGGGAACTCCCATTTAGTATGTCACGTTTTGGAAGGGAGAGGGGATTTATAAATTATGACGATCCATAAACTCATTTTTAGGTCTATCCAAACTACGTGACGATGGTTGAAATTGGAAATTCGTCGTAAGTTTCTTAAGATGTTAGATCACATTGATTAATTGATCAGATAGAGGAATAAATAAGAGTATTTTTTATTGAAACAAAATTGTTTTACCCCAAAACTACCATTGACATTCCACTTTTGAAATATCTTGACTGATCTACTCCCCATGAATTTTTCTGTATGCTGCACATCGACTCCCCTTTGAGCAATATATAAGCACAACCCCAGGTTTACTTTCCATTCATTCGCCAACTAAACCCACCCGAACAAACGCGTCCATTCTCAGGTTTTTCAATTCTCAGCCACCTCAGAAATGCAGCACAAAGTCAGCACCACTCTTGCCATCGCCCTGATGTTGACGATCGCGGTCGTTGATCGGTTCGGAAACCGAGCAAGCCCCAAAACCCGACAGGATGCCCTTCCTCCAAGGGAACACGTGACTACCAGCCCGAGCCGCAGTTCGAGCCTCGCTTCGCCATGCAATCAACTTCCATCGGCGGGAAATCGCACATCGATTCCTATCTCAAGTACTGCGAGGCCGTCATCCACGCCATGGAGAGCGAACTGCCGAGAAAGTCCATTTTCCGATCGCTCTTCGTCGACAAGTCTCGGCTCGCGTCCGGCTATGATAAGCACGTGAAATTCTCCTACTATGATTTACTGAAGAACCTCCCCGGGCAAGAATACTGAAATTCAATTATTGGTTGATAAATAAACGATGCATTTTGGGTGTATGTGTATTTACCTTTCTTTCTTTTCTGAAGGGTGGGGTTTGTTTCGGTTCGCGGTGAAAGTACGATCCCCTCTATTTCAGCTGTTGGGTGGAACAGAGTCACCTCAGAATATCTAAGGTGTTGTTCCCGTCTCTTTTTCGTCAGTCCTGGACAAGCATTCGCCGAGAAAGGATTGGAGAAAAGAACCTGAACCGAAAATCATCGAAACTAATAGTTGCAGCTTTGGTTGTGCTCGTGGCTTCGATAAGCCTGGCCGAGGAAGATGCATTGCCGGATAATTTTTTCGACAGAATTGAAGCGATCATCAAGTGGTTCGAGATTCGGATGTCTGTGTATCGCAAAGCCAACACACTGCTGAAGCAGCTGACCCGGAAAGTGGAAGCCCTGCCAGCGTTCCACAGTGGAGTGGATATCTACTATCAGCAATGGGTCAGTCCCGGACAGAGCAAGTTGCGGTCGGAGATGCAGCTTACCTTGGCCCGGGCACCAGCCGGCAACGAAACCATCAAACTCAAGATATCAGATCTCATCAGGGAAATGCTTAAGGAACAGGAGGTGAAACACGTGCTGACCATGATGCCGGAGGTGCGAGATACGTTCAAAAATATGGTGTAACAATAAAGATAAACTGATTAGGTGGATCGTGAATATTGATTGAATTTGTTTGGCCGATGGGAATATCACAGTGATGGTTATAATGAACTTAGTCCTTTTCTGTTTTCTTTGTCGAAAATAATATCGCCTGCAATGGTTTTCCAATAGGACGTTGCTCCACCAGTTGTAGTAGGTAAATAAAAACACAAAACCGTGAACTGTTGTTAAGCTAAAACTTTTGTTACTAAAATACTCACCGATCATGGAGTTCAATAGGGATTGGATTCTCTTAAGAAGCACAATTTGTTTTTATTGATATTAAAAATTTCTTTTGAACCGAATTAGGGATGGTTTTGTTTGGCTGAGTACCTCAAATCGTACATAAAATACAATAAAATCATGCTCATCATCATGCATGCTGCTGACTGATGAATCATAGCCCATAATATTCACGAAATGGCTAATATGCCATTTTAATCAAAATAGGTAAAAGGTTTTGCATGATTGTTGAAACACTTATAAGGTTCACACTGTATAAGATTTTCAAAATAATTATTTATAGGCGTAAACGGCTTGATAATCTATATGGCTTATGTGTAATATAAATGATAATTGTCTAATGTGCATGATGATACCGAGCGTAGCACCCAATGTGCTTTAAATATAAGTTTTTCTGACTATCAATTGTGACTATCTTACTGTCAAGTGGTTAAAAGCACCGGGTTGTTAATCCAAAGGTTTTGGGTTCTATACATTTTCAATTATGAATAGTTTAGCGTACTGGAACTTTTAACTAATGTTTCTTTTGTGTAAGATAGTATTGATTCAGATATTTCTCGGCTACAGCACAGCTAATTCCGAAATTTTTATTGAAAGAAATTTTGGCATGAATAGTTCGATTTATTCATAACGGTTTATTGTTGTATAATAAAACCAATGGGAAAAGGAAACGAAAATGCAATTATGTTTTTTCATCAGATTTTTCATCATGTGTTGAAAGATTATACCAATGCATGTTTTTGTCGGGAGGCAAAAACGGTACAATTTTTTGGATTATGCAGTGTTGACGTTGACGAAATAACGAATTCAGCTGACGGAACCTGCCTCAATTGATCTCTGGTGAAGAAGTTGTACGATTTTGTTGATCCAGAGAATGTATTGGCGTATGTAAAATTAGACGACGCTCCTGGAAATACGATTAGCTTCACCTAACTGAGCTTCGGTCGAGGTCTCAGCTTAGTTTGCAAATGGTTTACATATCATGTCATAGGTAAAAGATCCGATGGCTGATTTTTGACCGCTACAGAATTGTCCTGTGCGGTATTAGGGCAGTCCTAAAAATCTTCAAATGTATGAATTTCTCCGCAGTTCAACCGCAAAATCAGCAGTTTGTCTATGTTGATGTCAGAATGTTTATTAATTTCATGAATATGCCAGTGTTGAAAGAGTCCATTCTTAGAATTTGAACCACCCAAATAAACATCAATGACGAGTGAGCGAAACAGATATCGAAGGTTACCCTTTACCCTTTGCAGATCAACGGACATTATTAATCACTGCTTTCTGATTGTTTCTAACGTAGGACTACGTTTCTTTTTTCTATACCGGGTGTCATTTCAAAATTTAGCAAAATTAAAGCGTTACGCTAAAGTGAAAGGTTTTTGAACGCTAATAACACTAGTTTACAGCATTTATGAACTCGGTAAGTTGATCATTATTTCTTATGTGAAATGTTATGCAGAGTTCAAAAATGCCGTCAAAAAAAATTAAACTAGAATAGTTTTCCAGATATGGATTTAAGTTGACTTTTAATAAATGAACAAAAACACATTTACTTAAAATCGAATATCTCCGAAGCGTGTTATACAATTTCAAATACTTTATCATCAAATGAAGCAAAATTAAATTTTACACAGATCTTCTCAACATTGCAATATTGTAGGAGTAATAGTTTCGACGCTATTTATGAGTACAGGGTATGTGTCCCTTAATTCAGCCTAATATGCAATGATCGATTACATTTTTTATTATAACTCCTAAAGTTTTTAAGCGGTAAGCAAGATTCGACTGGTTGGACACTTGCTAAGATGAGTTTGATAAAGCATTTGGTAGTATTTTTCTAGAAAAGTTACGCTGCTCTTTTTATAAAGTCAGAAACATTCGAGGGATAGGAAATTAATGTTGGTCTATAGGCCCCAAATTGGGTCTATTCATGGATGCAACTTCGTCCCATTCGATGGATTTATTACAAAATGCAGGTTTTGTACGGGTTTTTTTTTCTTATTTTATAAATCAACGCATTGCTAGCTGTATTCGATTTACTTCATACTACATTTCACAAAACAAACTAAAGTAAAACTGCCTTGAAACACTTATGTGATGTTCATATATGATTTTTCAGCCATTCAATAGTAAAAACATTATAATTCACTATACAATGATTTATTTCCTTCGGTTTGTGTTAAGATGAGCTACTTGAATATGAAAAACTGCAAATTCATGCATTTCCACTTGAAATTTAACCAATAACAACGTTTTTCCTACGTTATTGATACAACAGGCCATAGTTTGGAACATACAAAAAAATATGTCCCCAACATTGAGTCTACGATTTTCTTTTAAAATCGTCGTTATTTGAGCTATGTAAATGCTTAGTTTGTTACGTGTAACTATTTTCTGCACATCCAGACTGCGTTATTTGCTTTATCGATTCAATTAAGCCAAATTTAGTTCACTTGAAGATCATGTAGATCATCTGTTCAGCATAACCAGTGAAATCATGATGCCCAAGAAATCGAAAATTACACGGAAGTGAACAACTATAAGTTGATTAATATCGTCTCAATTGCTTCGATTTACATCAGTTATCCTAATAGCACAATGATTTTGTTGATTATTGCTAAATTAATGACACATTTGGTACAAAGGCCGTATGAAGGAGCTAGGCTAACGCTACATCCCCTTACCCTATAAATTTTTTGGCGACTTTTTTTTTTGAAGATTTGTTAAAAAAATTGAGCAAAACATATGATTAATACCAAAATAACGTCAACAAAAAAAAACAAACTACATATGTAGCTTAAAGCCAAAGAAGAAATTGAGAAAACAAGGGCTCAATGGTGAAAATCGGTTGAACAATGAGGAAGTTATGCTGGTTTTTGGGAAAAGTTCAGAAATGCGAGAAATAATAGAAATTCGAAAGAAATACGCCCATCTCTCCCCCCCCTCTCTCTCTCTCTCTCTCTCTCTCTATCTCTCTCTCTCTGTCTCTCTCATACACACACACGCACACACTAACAAACACACAAGATTTGGTTTACCTACTGTTCTATTGTTTGGTAAGATATTCTAGCACCTAAGTTTAATAGCTATTGGCAACCCTTCAAAACAAATTGTGACAGTTCGTTGTTCAGTTTTCGGAGTGAGAAAAATGTGCGCTGCAAAACGGGAATTCAAATGCAAAAATAATCCACAAAAGTTTTGTTATGCCTGTGGCGTCTACATTTTTACGACACACCGGTTAAAATCACTGCTTCTCTTCCATCTGCATTCCGTTTTTATTTTGAAATTTGTCCGGAGAATCTGGATAAACCATGGGTGCCTAACGTACTACAGAAATCGTGATGAATAATTCTCCAAACAAAATAACGCTAGTTTTTGCCGAGATGTACACGGTTTGTTCCAAGAGTTTGGGGAGCATCACAATCCATTATCATTCATGTTTCTATGTGAATGTCAGGTAAATTAGTGAATCCGTAATGGCTAAAACGTTAAGGAAATCGAAATATATATATATATATATATATATATATATATATATATATATATATATATATATATATATATATATATATATATATATATATATATATATATATATATATATATATATATATATAAGTTATAACCAAACCCTTATCGCCATCAACAACAGTTACAAACATCCATCAATTGAAGTTCGTGGGAGCGCCACAGCGACCGTGACAATTTTATCAACAACCATCCAGCTACAGGAGACATCGTTCAGATCAGATGACGCGAGAACGGGAGAACCATAGTGATGTTTTGCTGAGCTGTTAAATCCATTCCCATGGCTAGGTTTTGTAGCATAAGCAGTTTAGAATAGTCGATAGGTTCGATGTAAAAAAAGCAAATAATAAAATTCATTCTTGATCAGTGATTCAAGTGGCGCAGTCGAGTTATTTTTTTAAAAACCGAACTTACCGATGTGAGCACATTACTTATATATATATATATATATATATATATATATATATATATATATATATATATATATATATATATATATATATATATATATATATATATATATATATATATATATATATATAAAATGGATTTCTGTCTGTCTGTCTGTCTGTCTGTCTGTCTGAACCTAATAGGCTCGAAAACTACTGAACCGATCAGCGTGAAATTTTGTATGGAAAAGGTTTTGGGGCCGGGAAAGGTTCTTATGATGGTTTGAGACCCCTCCCTTCTCTGGAAAGGGGGGCTCCCATACAAATGAAGCACAAATTTCTGCATAACTTGAGAACTGATCAAGCAAAGGAACCCAAATTAAGCATGCGGAAGTTTTTAGAGACAATAAATGTTTACATGGTAGTCAGAGACCCCTCCCCTCTCTAAAAAGGGAGGCCCCCATACAAATGAAACAGCATTTTCTGCATATCTCAAGAACTAATCAAGCAAATGGAACCAAATTTTGCATGTGGGGTTTTGTGGAGACAATTTTTTTTTCTATGGTGGTTTGAGACCCCTCCCCTCTCCTAGGAGGGGTGCTGTCATACAAATGAAACTAAAATTTCTCCATAACTTTAGATCTAATAAAGCAAATGGAACCAAATTTGGCATGCGGGGATTTTAAAGGCAATGATTGTTTCTACGATAGTATGAGACCCCTCCTCTCTCTCTGGGAGGGGGGGGGGTCCCATATAAATGAAACAAAAGGAGAACTAATCAAATGGAACCAAATTTGGCATGTAGAGATTTTTGAAGGCAAGAAATATTTCTAAGGTGACTCTTCACCCCTCCGCCCTCTGTAAGAGGGGGGCTCTCATACAAATGAAACACACATTTGTGCATAACTCGAGAACTAATCAAGCATATGGAACCAAATTTGACATCTGAAGGTTTTTGGAGGAGCGAAATGTATCTATAGAGGTTTGAGACTCCTCTGCCATCTGGAATGGGCCAAAGGGGGGGGGGGGGGGCTTCCATACAAATGAAACACAAATTTCTGAATAACTCGAGAACTTATCAAGTTAATGGAACCAAACTTGGCGTGTGGAGTTTTTCGAAGGCAAGAAATGTTTCTATTGTAGTTTGAGACTCCTCCGCTCACTGAAAGAGGGGTCTCTAATATATATGAAACATGAATTTTTGCATAACTCAAGAACAAATCAAGAAAATGGAACCAAATTTGGCAAATGGAGGTTTCTGAAGGAAACAAATGTTTCTATGGTGGTTGGAGACCCCTCCGCCTTCTGAAAGGAGAGACTTCCATAAAAATGAAACATAATTTTTAGCATAACTCGAGAGCCAATGAAGCAAATGAAACCAAATTTGGCATGTTGAGGTTTTTGGAGGCAAGAAATATTTATATGGAAGTTCAATACCCCTCCCCATTTTGAAAGGGGGGGGGCTCCCATACAAATAAAAAGCAAATTTCTGCATAACTGGAGAACTAATCAAGTAAATCAAACCACTTTTAGCATATGGAGGTTTTTGGAGGCTAGATTTCTATATGCATAAAAAAGAATTTCTGTCTGTCTGTTTGTTTGTCAGACCCTTATAGACTCGAAAAGTTCTGAACCGACCAACGTGAAAATTTATATGAAAGGGTTTTTGGGGCTGGAGAAGGTTCTTATGATTGTTTGAGACCCCTACACTCTCAGGAAGGGAGGCTCTCATACAAATGAGACACAAATTACTTCATAACTCGAGAACTAAATAAGCAAATCGAATCAAATTTGGCATTTGGGGGGTTTTAAAGGTAAAAAAAAACCATAAAGATGCCAGTTATATTAAATTTCCCTACATTTAGTTGCAAGCGTAGCAGCGCACGCACCGGACGCAGCTATTATATGTATAACAATGAATTTCTGTCTGTCTGAACCTTATAGAATCGAAAACTACTGAACCGATCGGCGTGAAATTTTGCGTGGAGGGGTTTTTGGAGTCGTAGAAGGTTCTTATGATAGTCTGGAAACCCTCCCATATCTGGAGGGGGGGGGCTCCCATACAAATGAAACACACATTTTTGCATAACTCCGAGAACTAATCAAGCAAAGGAAACCAAATTTAGCATGTGGGAGTTTTTGGAGACAAGATATGTTTCTATGGTTTTTTGAGACCCCGCCACCCTCTGGAAAGGGGGGCTCCCATACAAATGAAACACAAATTTCAACCAAACATGAGAACTATCCCTACTGCCATGGAAATTTGTATGCAGGGGTTTATGGTTTGGAAAAGTATCCTATGATAGGTCGAGACCCTCCCCGCCTCTAGAAAAGGGGGCTCTCATGCAAATGAAAACAAATTTCTGCATAACTCGAGAACTAATCATGCAAATGGAACCAAATTTGGTATAGGCGAGTTTTTGAAGGCAAGAAATGTTTTTATTGTAGTTTGAAGCCCCTCCTCTCTCTGAAAAGCGGGGGTCCCCATACAAATGAAACACAAATTTCAAACAAACATGAGAACTATGCCTACTGCTATGCAAATTTGTATGCAGTATGGCCGGAAAATTTGTATGCAGTATGTCCAGATTTTTTATGCTGGGATTTTTGGAGTCAGTGAAGGTCCTTATGATGATTTGAGACTCCTCCCTCATCTGGAAGGGGGTGCTCCCACACCAATGAAACACAAACTGCCACATCACTCGAAAACTAATCAAGCAAATGGAACCAAATTTGGCATGTGGGGAGCTTTAGACAAGATTTTTTTCTAAGGTGGTTTGAGACCTCATCTTTCTGGTGGGAGTGGGAGGGGGGGTGACCTCTCAAACAAACGAAACAGAAATTGGAACCAAACATGAGAATTATCCATGCAACTTAAACTCAAAATGTGTATTTCTCGGGTGAGAAGCATGTACTGATAGAAGTTTGACCCCTGCTTAGCCAAGAATGGGGGATGCTTGAGTTACTCTCAGTGCTACATTATGCACAAGAAGTTGATCAAAGGTTATGCAAGGGAAAATAACATTCAAACTGACAGGATACGGCTTCATTTGATGATACATTTTTTTGTCAATGAAATGCTTCTACGCTGAAAGAAAGACCTATAGAAACTACCGATCCAAAAGTTTAATTAAAAACATAAAATTTTGTTTTTTTTAGATATTACATTAGTAAACGAAAATATTTTAACCAGATACATTCACAAAATCAACATAAATGAGCAGGTTCTATTAAATTTTCATTCATTTTGTTGCATGCGTAGTAAGGCTCGCACCGGGTTCAGCTAGTATATTATAAAAATGGATTTCTGTCTGTCTGTCTGTCTGTCTGAACCTAATAGACTCAAAAACTACTGAACCGATCGGCGTGAAATTTTGTATGGAGGAACTTTTGGGAGCGGAGAAGGTTCTTAAGATAGTAAGAAACCCCTCTCTTCTCTAAAAAGGGGGCTCCCATACAAATGAAACACATGTTTCTGCATAACTCGAGAACTAATCAAGCAAATGGAACGAAATTTGGTATGTGGAAGTTTTTGACGGAGAGAAATGTTTCAATGGTAGTTTGAGACCTCTCCCCATTTAGAAAGGGGGTGCTCTCATACAAATAAAACACAATATTCTCCATAACTCGGGAACTAATCAAGAAAACGGAACGAAATGTAGCATGTGGTGGCTTTTGAAGACAAAAAATGTTTCCATTCTAAAGGGGTAGGATCTCCGATACAAATGAAATACAATATTCTGCATGACTTGAGAACTAATCAAGCAAATGGAACCAAATTAAGTATGCGGTGGTTTTTGAAGACAAAAAATGGTTCTATGTTTATTTGAGACCCCTCCCCTTTCTGAAAGAGGGGAATTGCATACAAATGAAACGCAAGTCCTTACATAACTCGAGAACTAATCAGGGAAATGGAACCAAATTTGGCATGTGGAAGTTTTTGAAGGAGAGAAATGTTTTTGATACTCTTCCGTTATTTGAAGAGGGAGGGTGGGAGGTTCTCAAACAAATGGAACACTAATTTCTGCATAACTTGAGAACAAATCAAGCAAATGGAATCAAATTTGGAACTGACGAGTTTTTGGCATTCAATGTTTTTATGGTGGTTCAAAGCCCCTCTTCCCTCTAAAAAAGGGGGCTCTCATACACATGAAACACAAATTTCAACCAAACATGAGAACTATGCCTACAGCGTTGCAAATTTGTATTCAGTGGTTTTTGGGTCCGAGAAAGCATCTTATGATAGTTCGAGGCCCCTCTAGAGGTGAAAGAGGGGCCCCCATGCAAATGAAACGAAATTTGGCATGGGCGAGTTTTTTAAGGCAAGAAATGTTTTTATGGTAATTTGAGACCTTTCTTCACTCTGGAAAGGGGGGCTCCCATACATACGAATCACAAATTTAAACCAAACATGAGAACTATCCCTACCGCTATGCAAATTTGTATGTATTTTTGGGTCCGAGACAGGATCTTATGATAGTGTGACACTTTAGAAAGGGGGGCTCCCATGCAAATGAAAAACTATTTTCTGCATAACTCAAAAACTAATCAAACAAATGGAACCAAATATGGCATGTGGAGGTTCTTGTAGGCAAGAAATGTTTCTACGGTGGTTTGAGACCCCCTCCTCTTTGGAAGAAGGGGCTCTTATACATCAAGCAATCAAGCAAATGGAACCAAATTTGGGATGTGGGGGTAGGGTGGGGCTTATTTGGAAAAAATAATCGGGCACAAGTTTTCCCATGTGGAAAATGATCTTTAGGGTCCATTAGATGACATACTAAAATTTCATTTTTTTTCGTTAAGGTTTAGAGGTGCCGAAATGGGCCTAGGTGCAAAATGTCGAACGGTGGCAAATATCGACCAAAACAGATGCATCTATAAGTAAACAAGTAATTTTGTGACCCTAAAGGGCGAAAATTTTGTCGGTTTTGCGGTATCTCTCAGCACTTTTGAGATATAAGCCTCAACAATGAATGTGTGTTTGTACTTACGCCAACATATTTGAACTTTCGCAAGCAACATCTTTGCTGTACATTTATAAAGTCAAAATTATATACTGAAATAAAGCAGACAGAAAGAGAGCAAAAGGAGGGAGATTTAGAGAGAGAGAGAGAGAGAGAGAGAGAGAGAGAGAGAAAGAGAGAATGATCTTATAATTGAGAGTACACATGGATTTTGAACTTATTTCAACGTATTTATGTATTGATTAATATTGGACTCAGAAAATTACGTGTCATGTCGAATACTGTCTAGCAATAGTACTCTTCATCAAATTAACAATGTTTTGGTTATGAAAATTCACGTTTACAATAAGGTTTTGGAAGTGGTTTTCGTTTTGAGTTATGTTGCCATTATAATCTTGAATCAGTCTGATTCCAACAAGTTTCTCGCTCAGATACCACATGCGTGAAGAAAACATATTTTTAGCACTGTTTGCAGCAGCCAAATTAATAGTTTGGAATTCTTGAAGCCTTGAGATCAATAGAAGATCCATTATGAGTGCCAACGTAGGACAAGTTGCTGAAAACCAGGCCTCAATGTACATTGATATCAGAAAAGTACAAATATCCAGAAGTCCTGAAGTTTCCTTCCTTGAAAGTTTGAATTGCGCTCGAAATAGCCATATTTTTAAGCTATAAATGGCATCCGCCATTCACCTCCATTCCAGGCTGACGAAATTGCACGATTATAACATTAGTGCTACAAAGAAAGATTATCGTTAATTCAAGCAATTCCAGGTAATCGTCGCGAGGTTGGCTAGTCTGTAAAAAGTTTGTAAGGAAATAAGGTCAGCTTTTGATGGTTTAGCGGAAGATAACTTACACCAATATGATTTTTAACGAATGATTTTTTTTCTGCTCGATGAGCTGCATTCAACGTAGAAGGATATGTTTTTGGAACACTGAAATTAGATTTATTTACGTTGGGCCATTGCTGCTGAAACTGCTTGAAAATTTTAATTTCAGGACCTGTTGATGGTCCCATTATACAGTGGTAAACCGATTGAAGAATGAATTCCAAAATCTGGAGTCGACACGGCAACCAAAGTAACTGCCTATTCGATTCGTTGCTGCTCCACCCTTACATTCTGTAAAGTATGACAATGCTTATGATCTATGTTTTCAATTAAAAACAACTATTGTTAATCAGTATTCGACATTACACGTAATTTTATGAGTTCAATATTAATCAATACATAAATACGTTTAAATACGTTCAAGATCCATGTGTACTCTCAATTATAAGATCATTCTCTCTTTCTTTGATTCTTTCTTTCGTTCTCTCTCTCTCTCTCTCTAAATCTTCCTCCTTTTGCTCTCTTTCCTTCTGCTTTTTTTCCGTTTATAATTTTGTCTTTATAAATGTACAGCAAAGATGTTGCTTGCGAAAGTTCAAATGTGTTGGCGTAAGTACAAACACACATAATTGTTGAGGCTTATATCTCAAAAGCGTTGAGAGATACCGCAAAACCGACAAAATTTTCGCCCTTTAGGGTCACAAAATTACTTGTTTACTTATAGATGCATCTGTTTTGGTCGATATTTGCCACCGTTCGACATTTTGCACTTAGGCCCATTTCGGCACCTCTAAACCTTAACGAAAAAATCTGAAATTTTAGTATGTTATCTGATGGACCCTAAAGATCATTTTCCACTTGGGAAAACTTGTGCCCGATTATTTTTTCCAAATAAGCCCCACCCTAATGTGGGGGTTTTCGGAACCAAGAAATGTTTCTATGGAGGTTTGAGACTCCTCCCCTCTCTGGAAGGGGTGGGCTCTCATGAAAATTACACACAAATATCAACCAAACATGAGAATCATACCTACTGTTATGAAAACTTATATGTAGAGGTTGTTGAGGCCGGAGAAGGTTCTTATGATGCTTCGAAGCTTCTTCCCCGCCTGGAAGGGAAGGATTTCCATACAAATCAAACACAAATTTCTGTGAAGCTCGAGTTCTTGGAATTGGAGTTCTTCAAATGGAACCAACTTTGGCATGTGAAGGTTTTTGGGCAGGATTTTTTTCTTAGGTGATTCGAGACGCCTTCCCTCTGGAGAGGGGGGAAGGAGGGCTCTCAAACTAATGAAACAGACATTTGAACCAAATATGTGTATTATGCATGCAACTAAAACACAAAATGTGTATTTCTCGGGTAAGAAGCATATTCTGATAGAAGTTTGAACCACTTTTTAGTCAAGAATTGGTTGAGTTACTCTCAGTGCTGCATTATGCAGAAGAAGTTAATCTAAGGTTATGCAAGATAAAATTACGTACATACTGATAGAATACGGCTTCGTTTGTTTTTGAAGTGTTTCTACGCAGAAAGCAAAACCGGTAGAAACAACCGGTCCAAGGGTTGAAATAATAACACAAATCTTCTTTTTTTTGCATAAATAACACACACAAGCAAACGAAAATATTTTAACCAGATTCTTTCAGAATCATAAACGCGACAGTTTTATTAATTTTCCATTCATTTAGTTGCATGCGTTGCAAGGCTCGCACCGGGTTCAGCTAGTCTATATATATAAAAAGGGATTTCTGTCTGTCTGACCCTATTAGACTCGAAAACTACTGAAACGATTGGCATGAAATTTTGTATGCAGAGGTTTTTGGGGCTGGAAAAGGTTCTTATGATGGTTTGAAACCCCTCCCTTCACTGGAAAGGGGGACTCCCATACAAATGAAACACTCATTCCTACATAACTCAAGAACTAATCAAGCAAAAGAAACCAAATTAAGCATGTGTGAGTTTTTGAAGGCGAGAAAGGTTTCTATGGAAGCTTGAGAACCCTCCCCGTCCTAAAAGGGGGGCTCCCATACAAATGAAACACTCATTCCTACATAACTCAAGAATTAATCAAGCAAAAGAAACCAAATTTAGCATGTGGTGGTTTTTGAAGACAAAAAATGTTTCTATGTTGTTTTGAGACCCCTCCCCATTCTAAAGGGGAGGGGAGGGGGGCTCCGATACTAATGAAATACACTATTCTGCATGACTCGAGAACTTATCAAGCAAATGGATCCTAAAGGGTTTGAGCTGTTTAGTGGAATACCTGTAACTAGAAATTAGAAGAAAAATTAGTATTTTCCATTTAATTCCAACTACCTTTGCTTATCTTCGACAGATACGCGTATTTCGTCTACAATGTGCAGACTTCTTCAGTGTCTCGTACTCGACTTGTCTGTCGATCTGATAAGCAAAGGTAGTTGGAATTAAATCTGTCGAAGATAAGCAAAGGTAGTTGGAATTAAATGGAAAATACTAATTTTTCTTCTAATTTCAAGCAAATGGAACCAAATCTAGTATGTGGTGGTTTTTGAAGATAAAAAAATGTTCTATGTTGATTTGAGACCCCTCCCCTTTCTGAATAATTAGGAAAATGGAACTAAATTTGGCATGTGGAAGTTTTTGAAGGAGGGAAATATTTCAATGGTGATTTGAGACTCTTCCGCCATATGAGGAGGAAGGAGGGGGAGGGGGTTCTCAAACAAATGGAATACAAATTTCTGCATAACTCGAGAACTAATAAAGCAAATGGAACCAAATTTGGAATGGACGAGTTTTTTAAGGCATGAAATGTTTTTATGGTGGTACAAAGCCCGTCCTCCCTCTAAAAAGGGGGGTTTTCATACAAATGAAACACACATTTCTGCTTTGCAAATCTTAATTCAGTGGTTTTTGGGTCGGGAATGCATCTTATGATAGTTCGAGACCCCTCCCGTCTTTAGAAAGGGGAGTTCCCATGCAAATGAAAAACTATAATCTTAAAATGTAAGATAGCGGTTTATGTAATTGTGAAAACAAACATTTTTAAACAATAGTCGACAGTCAATTTCTAAAGCAACTTTAACCATATTTTAAAATGGAGTTTGAACCACTCCCGGAAAACCGCACCAGGTAGATTGAAATTTGTCTATTCAGACAAGTTGATGATACGGTCTCCAGTTGTGGACAGAAATCAAGATTTTTCACTACTGAAAAATGATGATTGCGGAGATATACGAGAAGGAGTAATTTCAGAAGCAAATTTTGCCATTCATTCAACTGCAAGGTGGTCCGGTGAAGTTTGGATCAGGCTTAGCTAGCTACAATTACAGCCGGGATGTCATAGAATGTTAAAAGCGGAATGATTTTGGCGTTATAGGAAAAAACTCTTTTCGTCCCATCGAAAAAAAGGGCAATTATCAGAAACAAGCTGAAGGACGGGGTCAAAGCAATAAAAAAAACCATCTGATTTGAAGTAGTGGTGGTAAAAGCTGGCAGTTCAAGAAGACAGCTCTATTGTGCGAAAAATAACGAGTGGTTCTAAGTGATAGGTCGAAAATTTTATCCGAAATTCTGATGAATATATTTTCATTGTATTTCCATCAAACATTGAACATAAATTCCTGGTAGAAACCTTAACAGCTTTTCCATGTACTTTTTTGACTTAAAACATAACATGGCTCAACATAATCCTGCCCTCATTTTAATCTCTGAGATTGTACCTCCACCCAGGG
>JASCZW010016696.1:0-18274 GCA_034211315.2 Aedes japonicus | reverse complement strand
ATTAAGTAGAGAAAAATTTACGCTTCTTTCAGCATTCCTTCACTTAGTATTGTTTGTATGACGAAACAAAAAATTATTTATAAAGGGTGATACGGTCAAAATTTGGTCAAGGGAAAACGCGTGTAAATCGGTGAAATCGTTTATTTAAAAAATCAAATTAAATTTCTTTTTCAAGTTCAATTAGTATAAAATTCAGGAAAAATATTCAGTTAGGCTTCCGCTTTTCCAAATCCGAATTGCCGGGCCTTACGCTTGACCCCTGCCATCAGATTTTGTACAGCCACCTTGTCCACCTTCTTCGCCGCAGAAAGCCAGTTTGCCTTGAACTGCTGCTCGTCCTTAGCAGTTTTTTTGGTCTTCTTTAGGTTCCGCTTGACAATAGCCCAGTATTTCTCAATTGGGCGGAGCTCTGGCGTGTTGGGAGGGTTCTTGTCCTTGGGAACCACCTGCACGTTGTTGGCGGCGTACCACTCCATGGCCTTTTTACCGTAATGGCAAGATGCCAAATCCGGCCAAAACAGTACGGAACAACCGTGTTTCTTCAGGAAAGGCAGCAGACGTTTATTCAAACACTCTTTCACGTAAATTTCTTGGTTGACAGTCCCGGAAGCTATGAAAATGCTGCTTTTCAAGCCACAGGTACAGATGGCTTGCCAAACCAGATATTTCTTTGCGAACTTTGACAGTTTCGTGTGCTTGAAAATATCTGCTACCTTTCCCCTTCCTTTTGCCGTATAAAACTCCCGTCCCAGAAGCTGCTTGTAGTCGGCTTTGACGTAGGTTTCGTCGTCCTTTACCACGCAGTCAAACTTCGTCAGCATCGTCGTGTACAGCCTCCGGGATCGTGCTTTGGCCGTCGTATTTTGTTTATCATCGCGATTTGGAGTCACTGCCTTCTGGTAAGTCGATAGTCCGGCTCGTTTTTTGGCTCGATGCACGGTTGTAGACGATACACCCAGCTTATTTGCGGCATCCTCGGAGAGATAGGTTAGGGTTTCGCTTGAAACTACCGGCAACTCTCTTTGTCGTCTCAGCGGCTTCCGGTTTTCGATTTCCCCGATCCAGACTTCTGGCTGTCGACAAACGTTCCCCAAACACTTTAATTACATTTGTAACGGTTGATTTGGCAACTTTTAGCGATTTTGCCAACTTTGCGTGCGAGTAGCTCGGATTTTTGCGATGCGCGAGCAAAATTTTGATACGCTGCTCTTCTTGCTTGGACGGCATTTTGACAACTGAAGGGTGAATTCCAAAATCAAAATAGGAGCAACATTCTACACACACACACCTTCAAAATGAGGGGTGTTCAGGTTTTTTAAATGCAAAATTGAAAGAAATACGTCAAGTTGATATTGACCAAATTTTGACCGTATCGCCCTTTATTGTTAAATTATAAAAAAAATGTTTTGCCTGTAATCTAATGTTTTGATATAATCCTAATAAATCAGCTACTACCACTCAGGAAAATAATTTTAAGAGATTGATGAGCGGTGAGACGTTTGCGAATGTCATAAGCGTGACTTATGGCTGGTTTTTGTCTTACACGGATATGTTTTTGTATGCCTTTAGCCTTTCCTGTTTTCAAATGTTGTGACACAAATGGTCAAACACTCGTTCCATCAGAAATCGTGTCCTTTGCGTAATGCACTGATGCAGGTCAAAACAGTACTGTATTATTATATTTCCGGATCATGGGAAGCCGGCGCCACTACAAGCATTACCGAACGTTAACATCAGCAGCCATCGTATCGGTTGTTACAAACGGATTTGAAAGCATTCCACACTCAATTTTTTTTTCGAATTTTTCGGTCACTCCGAAGCGTCTTATAATCTAATTTCACGTAGGGTTCATCATCCATAATTTCAATAAGACTTACGATAAGACTTTTTATTATGAACATAAAACGACCATCCTAATCACCACCCAAACCAAAATATAGATCTTTTTAGATTAAATCTTTCGAAGGCACCATGAGCATGAGCATGAGTGACCGCTCGAGGTTGCTACTCCGTTATTGCCAGATCAGCCATTATTACACAGCGAACCAACAGACGATCCTCGGGACAAGCATACATCCTCAATGTGTAAAAACTGGTGATCCTCAATTTAGGCAATACCGGTTCCGGGCTCGCCCGAGTACAGGTCCAGTAAGAAAAGGGTAGGAATATGTTATATGTTGACGTGATACTCGCTTTGAAGGAAACTGAGAGATCCTCTTCACTTCCACGAGCAATCTCTGGGATGTTGTATAAAATGGTTGAGTTTGCAGCAGGATCCGTTTTGGTAAACGGTGTGCTTAATTCAACTGACGTCGGCAGTGAACAAGATATTTAACTATGTTTAT
This sequence comes from Aedes japonicus, assembly GCA_034211315.2. Classification (NCBI taxonomy): domain Eukaryota; kingdom Metazoa; phylum Arthropoda; class Insecta; order Diptera; family Culicidae; genus Aedes; species Aedes japonicus. Next base: position 15,929 of record JASCZW010016696.1, on the reverse strand, counting down.
TCTCTGTACAGAGATGCACACTAACGTTATTTAAATGTGGCACCGATTTAAATCAACAGCAAGGAAGCCGTTGAGGCCACTCACAACTGCGGGTTGTTTATTACAGAAGAATTTAAAAATAAAAATAGGTCTAAACATCGAGTTTGAGGACCGATTTAAACCAACAGTAAGGATGCTGTTGGGGTCACTCATACAGTGCTGTAAATGGTCCATTTCGACCCATAATGTCTAAATTTACCAACAATTCGTTTCAGAAGCTGATGTTCACAACAACACGTATGCAAAAAATTTGCTGCTCGATTAATTTCATACATTTGATTCACAATGTATTGTTCTAACTGTTAAACCTAAGACGTGAGAGGGTTCAATATCTGAATATTCAGATGATATTCATCAATGAATATCATTTGAATATAACAGTGAATGTAACACTTTCTATGTACCAGTTGGGACAATGCACTGTTAGACAAAATTGTGAATTTAAAAATCTTCAATTTTGTCATACACCATATTCATGAATTTCTGCTGTTGAACATAGTTATCGGTAAATTTATCCAATTGAACGAAATGACATTTTACACTGCTCATAAGTGTGGGTGGTTTATTTTAGTGGAATACAAAAACATCAAAATATCGAACTTGAGAACTGATTTTAATCAACAGTAAGGATGCTGTTGGGGTTATTCACAAGTGTGGTGGTTTATTTCAATGGAATACAAGAATACATTAATACATTGAGTTTGAAGAATCGATTCAAACCAATAGTAATGCTGTGGGGCCACTTACAAGTCTCTCTCTCCCTCTCTCCACCCCCTCTTCTCTGTCTCTCTTCTTTCTTTCTCTCTCTCTCTCTCTCTCTCTCTCTCTCTCTCTCTCTCTCTTCCTCTCCCACATTCTTGATTTCGACCTACTTTTGACTGTCGGTCTCGCCCCGCATCACCTTGTCCGGGTAAAGTGCCACATAATTACATCCCGGTTCCAGTTAAGCCATCTTTTCTCCATCTTCCATGATCGCTCTTTTCCTGGTGCTCATACCACCATACATTTTACACTTTGGAACATGTGCTCCATTTACATGCAGTAAATCAAATTCTAAATCTGCATTTCTGATGCTACAAGCATTTTATAAACATTATATCAGCATCTTGAATGCTATCTGTTGTAGAGTTGAATTTAAAATGCTATTTAAATGATTGTTGCCTGTAATAAGCATTTCGAATGCAAAATAACATTTATGAAGCATTCTCATAGTATTGCAATTGGGCCAAAAGTGGCATTCATGTTGCATTTAAGGTGACTTAACTGCTTGCTAGGCTGCCGTAAAGACGCTTTGGGACTGTTTATTGGTTACCTGGGGCGCTAAGCTTGTTGCAACTTACAATGAAGAATCATACCCGTACTCGCGCCACCGAACACCGAACCTTGTAAATTATACAGAGCACACAAAAACCTTTCTCCTTCTTAGCATACAAATGATTTTAGATAATAAAAACACAGTTTCTAGAGAACCCCAGAATCCTCTAGAACACTCGATAGTTATTATTAATATTCATCTATTAAATTTTTCACACAAAAATACTCAAACTTTGAATCCATAGCATAAACGGATTAAATCTTCCCAAGACATCATGTGTTTGAAGTGAATGGTTTTCGACTTATCGATTTTTGTCACGAAATTTGGTAATTCGTACAATAGTGTGCAGGTGCAGTTATGGGATGTATTATCAGCCTAGCTCCTTTTCATTCGGTCTATGTACCAAATATTTTCTAGATTCAGCTTAAATTGACAAATTTACAACGGACTGTTACACTTCCAGTGGTTGTATATTTTTAATATAATATATGTTAACAAAATCAAAAAAGGAGTTAAATATTTTTAGTGGGCATTCAGTTGTTCAAACTACCGAGTTTAGACTCGATCAAGCTTTAGTAACCATTGATTATCCTAACCATGCCATTGTATGAAGAGACAAAAACGGGGAGGGTAGATCGAAAGGCAACAGCACCTATACGTTTCCACAGGGACATAAATAATCTTCTTCCAACAACAAGATTGAACAATTGGTCAAAAGAGCAAGCTATCTAACATGAGGATGCCCTAATGGGCAGAAGAAGAGCCCGCCCTCTTTTGAAAAAATGTTAGCAATGGGTAGTTGGCATTCCCATTCTCCCCATCTAGAGTGCTTCAATCGGGTGTCCTGATGGTCCCTCTCATTTCCATGAAATATTTATATAATAGTGTATATATATGTAAATGAAAAATACTACAATCATTCGTATCTATTATACATGATCTTCATTCGGTGGATCTGAAATGCAAGAAATGTTGTAAAGTGTTAAAGTATAGAGTTGTGTAGTTCCGCGCTTAAGCACGTTTTCGTTCGTTTTCACGTCAGCAGCAATTCCCCAAAATCTTGATTTGAGGTATCCTGAAAAAGTTTGTTAAATCTATTGAAATTTTTCAAAACTAACATACAAAGCAGCAACAAACATCATAACAAGTTCGCGCATGTTCCACGCCTCCATGAGTCTATGTGATCACAGGGGACACCGCTGGCTGGAAACATGGAGACGCTGACTGGCGTAGCTCAAGACAGTGTTGTCAGTTTGACAGTAACTAGGTAAAGGGGGTGCGTTTGAAGATCGTGTGCCTTTTAGTCATGTTGTGTAACCTCCGGTCTCGTTTTGGTTGATGAAGTGTGACATCGCCATCATGGTATCATCTTTGCATTCCGAAGCCATTTAGCTTGGGAGCATGTACAGGTGCATCAGAAAACAATGCGAAAATTTGTTCTATTTCTCTTCAAACTCCATTTTCAACTAATTCAAGCCAGCAATATTAATCGATAGTTTAAAGGATTTTTCAAGGTATTTTGATCAAATGAAGCCCGATTAATTTTTAACCCTTCTTAGTTTCCCTCAATCAATAATATCAACATTTTTGGGTGCAGTTATCTGCTACAAAGTCCTTTAAAAAACAAATTTATTAATTATTAAGATCTGGTCTGTTAGGAAACCACAAATGCTTCCGCCAAAACTTCATGTTATCGTTCAACCATCGTTGGGTTCGATTGGATGTACTGACACCGCACCTCCGTCCTGCTGTAGGACAACGTTTTGGTCCTTGGAGAAGTTGGCCTTCACCGGTGAAGCACTTGGCCCTTTAAAATACCGATTTTCACTCCAGCATCAATGAACACACAGGTGACATTTTCTGCAAACAGTCGGATCGCCACCAAGCCATGACACCATGAACCAGCCCGGATGCTTGGTTTGTAAGAGATATTGCAATTCCACTCTTTTCCGGAACGTTCTCCATTTTCTCTGCGGTGAAATGACTTCAGTCCGTTGTGGCTGTTTGGCCACAGCAGCGATGCTGAAAAGCTTTTCGTCGGAGAACAGCAGTATCATTTTTCCTTCTTCAACAACGAAAGCAATCTCTTGGAACGAGTCACTCGTAGTTTCTTGACCCGGTCCGTAATCAAGTGGCGTTTCACCCGGCTTCCGCTGCTTAGGACCATGTGCAGGGACTTTTTTGCGGTAAACTGTTGACAAATGGCACCCTACCACCTTGGCAATCCCTTTCGGCTTCTTCTGGCGAGCAACAAACTGGTGATCACTTCTTTCGCGAGGTCAGACCTGATCGAAAAATATTGGGCTATTGTCAAGGGAAAACTTCGGGGATGCGGTAAAGAAGTGACAAATGCACAACAAGACGCGTTTAAAGTGGAATAAGTTCGAATATGCAGATCATGATGGCATCGATCTGCAAGTAAAAGTGCGACAGTTCGTTTGAACCTGTGAAATGTAATAACTTGTTAGATATCGTTTGAATAAATACCCTTTTATTTGTTTACGTTTTGATCAACCTTGTATGTTGTTTGATTCTTGAGTTATGGATCACTTGAATGCGTTTAAATTTATTTTGAATCGGGCTTTATTGTCTGTATTTAGAAATGCATGGTCACCCACTTTCTTTGAGTTCATTTTATGGCATTATGTCCCAAAACTGATTACTTTTTTAAAACGTCTCTTTTTATGATATCGAGTTTTTTTTTTAAGAATCATGATCAATCACAATCAACATGATGACCAATAGCAAGATAGATGAACGTTTTCTGAATGTAATCCGAGCATACCTTGTTTTACAGCCATTTGTGTTTGAACGGGTCTATAAGCTAGGGACATCTCAAATTTAGATTCTCAAGGATTGATTATTTCGCCTTTCTGTCAAGGATAAGCAAAACTTTATAATCTCTTAGAAGGATAAGCTAAACAGTTATGGGAATAAATGGAAGTACTCATCAGGGTACATCGTATACATTTATAAGCTTTAGAAAGTCTTAATACTGTCTACGGCCAAGGATAAGATTGCCAGCCTAATAACTAAAGCCAAAGTTGCAATCCTACTTAACTGCAAAATCTCACCTACCGCATCGTCCACTTTACGATCCCCGTCGTCCGAATGAGGAAGTTATTGTGCGCAGAAAACCGCCATCAAAACAGATCATTAAACCACCAAAACAGCATTTCGCTGCCTCAAACCGAAATGTGATTGGAGTCGATTAGCCGAATGATGTAATTTGTAATTTAACACATTTAATTTCTGACGATGGTGGTCCCCGTCGTGAAGTAAGCTCGAGAGACGACCGCCCGGGTGTTGGAAGCTTTGCCGATAAAGTGAACCGCTTCTTTCAAGACACATTACTTCAAGCCGGTCAGGTGGTGCGAAAAAGATGTTTGAAAAGAGGAAACACGAATCGAATTACCTTTTTTTTTACAGTGCATCGTGTATGTATAAATAGTTGTTCGGTTTGAGTGGTGTTGATTTTTTTTTTATTAGTTGCCATACTTGCTGCATAATACGAATTCTTTACGAATCAACCGACCACGCATGATCGAGTTTCACGAATCGACACGGTCCTGCCGAAAGACGCGCAGCACAAGCTGGTGAGACATTTCCGTCATCATATTATGGCCAAAGAAGCAGTGTAGCACACTTGGGGCCTGAGTCTAATAAAAGTGATGATCTAATTACCCTCTTAGTTGCTGGATGGAGCACTTTGTACGGCCCCTTTTCGAGATAGGTACCTACTGCTGTTGTAAAAAGGTGAAGCTGCTGTTTTTGTTACTTTTTTGCTTTTACCTCGTGGATGTAAATGTATCCGTATGCCACCCACAGACAACGGGCGGCGGTATAAAGCATGAGAGATGTTTTTGCGCGAATTAGTTTATAATCAATTTGCTAACGCTCAGCGGTTGAACGAGATGTGGCAAGGAGATTGATTATTTTCATAACGGCCCACCATTGTTCGGTAGTAAGCGGAAACGATTGATTTCACGCGTTTAATAACGATATGTATAACTCATAGTTAGGTGGTTCGTTGTATAATAATATTAAGTAAAAATTTGATGCTTTGTTAAATTTTTTAGTTTGATGAATTAGGAAAGGAGGCCATATATCGCACCGTAAATTATCATTCTCGAGTTATGGATGGACATATGGATCGACGACCAATCAGTAAATATTCAGTGATGAAACCAACAAGTCCGGTCTTCCTTCTGAGTACCGTAATCGGGGGTCAAATTGGACGGTGGGGCGAAATTGAACAGTTCAACCAATGATATTACAGACAAATTTTTGAGGCTTGTTTTCTATCTAACATAGTTAACATTGCACAGTGGGCAGGAACTGATGAAAACTTAGCAAAAAATCTGTAGCTTGTGTCGCTTTGTAAACAAGGCGGTTTGTAAACAAGGCCATTTCTGCTTGGAAATTGTCTGGAAAATCGAATGGAATTAGTTTCAATCACCGCACGGATATGGTTGGGGAGTTATAGAGCTTATTTCATCCCACTTCTCTTTATATTCTTGAATAATTTAAAGATATCTTTGCACGGAGAGGTTCAAGATCAACAAAATAGTGCTAATCCTATGTAAAATTTCCTGGAAAATCGAATATAAGCTGTTTCAACTACCGCACGATCTGTGAACGGAGATATTGCTGATTTTACCCCACTTCCCCTTGTATTCTTGAATAGTTTATAGATATCTTTGCTTGGAGTGGCTCAAGATCAACCAGATAGGGCTAGTCCTTTGTGAGCTTTCCTGGAAATTCGAATACAGTTTTTTTCAACCACCGCACGGCTCTGTGAACGAAGATATGACTGATTTTACCCCACTTCCCCTTGTATACTGGAATAGTTTATAGATATCTTTGCTCCGAGTGGCCCAAGATGAATCAAATAGGGCTAGTCCTATGTAAAATTTCTTGGAAAATCGAATAGAAGTTGTTATAGGTTTTAGGTGCATTAATGTAATGTTACAAAATGGTGCATTTTGTTATCTATAAACTATTCAAGAATATAAGGGGAAGTGGGTTAAAATCAGCCATATCTTTGTTCACAGAGACGTGCGATAGATGAAACAACTTCTATTCGATTCTTCAGGAGGTTTTACAAAGGACTAGTCTTATTTGATTGATCTTGAGCCACTCCAAGCAAAGATATCTATAAACTATTCAAGAATACAAGGGGAAGTGGGGTAAAACCAGTAATATCTTCGTTCACTACTCCGTGCGGTAGTTCGAACAGCTTCTATTCGATTTTCCAGGAAATTTCACATGGGATTGGCACTACTTGGTTGATCTTGAGCCTCTCCGTGCACAGATATCTATAAATTGTTCAAGAATATAAGGGGAAGTGGCGTAAAATAAGCTGTATAACTCCACAACCATAAAGGGCGAACACGAAATTATTGCGACACCGAAAATGTCATGCCAATTTTCTTATAATGTTTAGAATCAAACCAAAATTTTATGGTAGTTTTATACATATATTTACTTTAAAAATCAAAAGAAAAGTTAATCGATGGAGCCTTGAATGTAAAATTGAACGCATTTTTGCTTGATGCCCTCCATCAAAGTCTTTACAGTGTCATCCGGTACCAGTTTCTCAGTTTTTTTTCCATTTTCTTAACATGTCCTTCTCGTCTTTGACTGTCTTCTTGCTCTTCCGAAGTTCCCGCTTCATCATTGCCCAGTACTGCTCCACCGGGCGCAGCTCCGGACAGTTTGGCGGATTCATGTCCTTTGGAACAAAATGGACCGAATTGGCCTCATACCACTCCAGGACACTTTTAGAATAGTGGCATGATGCCAAATCTGGCCAAAATAGCGGAGCTTCGTCGTGCTGCTGCAAGAACGGCAAAGGCGCTTCTCGAGGCACTCAGATTTGTAGATCTCGCCATTTACTGTGCTCTTTGTCACGAAAGGCTCACTCGTCAGTCCGCAAGAGCAGATGGCCTGCCAAATGAGATATTTGGAGGCGAACTTCGACATTTTCTTCTTCTTAAATTTGTCGTCCACATAGAACTTGCTCTTGCCGGTGAAAAACTTCAACCCCGGAATTTGCTTAAAATCGGCTTTTATATACGTTTCGTCGTCCATCACACAGCAGCCATATTTTGTCAGCATCTTCTCGTAGAGCTTCCGTGCCCGAGTTTTAGCCGTCGATTGTTGCCGCTCATCGCGGTTTGGGAAGTTCTGTACCTTGTATGTATGTAGTCCAGCTCTCTTCTTTGCATTCTGAACGTAGCTCTGTGACATGCCGATCTTTTTAGCCAAATCACGGCTTGAGACGTTGGGATTTGCTTTAATCATCCGCTTCACCTTTCCATCCGTCTTTTTGTTCTCCGGTCCCAGTTTTCTTCCAGCTCCTTTGCCGTGGTCCAACGTCAACCGCTCCTGGAACCGCTTCAACACTATGGAGACGGTTGAATGGTTAATGTTCAACATTTTTCCCAACTGCCGGTGCGACAGGTCAGGAAATTCCAGGTGTTTGGAAAGAATTTGTTCTCTCGACTCGCGTTGGTTCACCTCCATTTTCGTTGAATCGAAAAACACGACTTCGAGTTTGACAGCATGTAAACAAAACACATCAATGAGAAAGTGTGCAAAATTTGGTTGATTTTTACTCAATGGTAAAAAAAGTTATGCCCTGTCGAAAATTGCCAAGCGGACATGGCCTTGTTTACAAGCCGAGCTAAAAAGCGACAAAAGTTACAGATTTTTTCCTTAGTTTTCATCAGTTCTTGCCCACTGTGCATTGGTGGCAATAACTAAATAATGACCATAAGTGATGTTTAAAGAAAAACTTCACGCACAAAATTGCATAAAAATGTCGAAATTATACGATTTTGTAAAATAATGTTTTGAACTCCATTTTTGTGCATTTAAAGAAACACTATTTTCGTCTAGCTCAAAACAAAACTGCTAGAAATGACTTACTTTGGAACAATGTGTATTTACTTAACTTCACAAATGAATAGTAAAATATAGATAACAAATAACAAATATTGTTGAAAATTTCAATTTTTAATCAATCCTCATAAAACGTAATTTTATCACCATTAAATCCGAGGCAACTTAAAGTAAAGGCGGGACTACTTCACTCCAGCTCAACAATGCGCTTCTGTCAAACCACAATGTGATTGTTTACTTCTGATCTGGTTTTTGTAAAAGTGATTTGTCGTGTTGCTGGAGAAAAGTATTAACTTTCAACAAATATGGTCCAAAATTTCAAAAAGCGTGTGAATTCAAGAACCTACATTAACTACACGTCCGAAAAATTGGATGAAGCGGTGCTGGCAATTCGGGAAGAACGTGTTTCAAACCGAAACGCGTCGCGGCTCTATCACATACCTGTTGGCAACAAAGTGCATGGATTGCACTCCCGGTAGAACGGTGGTCAAACCTTACCTTAGTTCATCGGAGGAAGATGATCTATGCACTACCATACAGTTGGATTTCCAACATCAAGCAGTTGGTAAAGAGCTTTTTGGGCGACAAGAAAATCAACACTAAATTTGCCAACAACGTGCCTGGAAATGCCTGGATGTCTGGATTCTTGAACCGTATGGGATCACGGCTTTCTTCTCGGATGTCACAAAACATCAAGATGAGCCGAGTGAAGGTTACCGCTGATGAGATGAAATCTTATTTCGAAGATGTTCCAGCAGACAATATCATCAACTATGAAGAGACTAACTTTACAGATGACCCCGATGTTTGCTGGGACTGCAGCAGGAAAGTTATTGGTCCCCTATGTCGTTTATGGTGCAGTTCATCTTTACCCGACATGGGCAGAAGGCGGGCCAAAGGGAACCCGCCATAACCGCTCAAAATCAGGTAAACCCATTTTTGATCATTAACAATCAAACTTTAATTCGATTTTTCATACTGACGGTATTTAAAGAAGAGCGTTTTGGTTTGCCAACTGATCGTGCTTTTCCAAAACGACGACGATTGGTTACCAATCAACCAGGAGAAAGTGTCACATCGGAACATTTGGCTCAATTAGTTGAGAAAATGGATCCTGTTGTAACCGTTGGTCACATAATATCGGCTTGTAGCTCCTCCACAAGCAATATTTCCTATCCCGATTTTGTCCCAGTGAGTTCTTTCAAGTATAGAATCCGACTCTGTCCCTGTCCGCGAGAACTCACACACTCTTGTTGTTGGTGTGTCGCTCACATTTCAACTTTCGTTTGTTTGCAGCGGTTTGATTTTTAATAACTTGTATGCAAGAAATAATGTCTAGCGTCTTTATGGGTAACCCACCGAGAGATATTTATTGTTAAATTCGTTTTTTTTTCGGGTCCATATTCTCACTTATTTTAGCTACCTCAGCTTGACCTAAATTCTTTTCGATCTTTCTGTCCGAGTCTTAACAAGGAGTAAGAAGTGCGCGACGTGCTCCTAAAAGTAATTTTAATTTTGTAAAATTGTAAAACAGGTGTAAATTTCTAAAATTTTGTGTTATTGTAGGTTCAAAATCAAAATTGAATCGGCTAGCACTACAAGTAAAACTTAAGATTAATTACAGTTAATAGTACGGTTTGGAAATTTAGTATTGTGTAAAAGGTTTCCCTATTGTGATTTGATTGTTCTATTGTTAAGGTAAAGATAATACATACCTCGAATAGTACCATCTATTATATGGTTGAACAACAAGTAGGAAGGGTTGCTGAAAATCTACACAGAAAGGTAATTGTGTACCGAATAGTACAAATGAAATTGGATTTGGGGGTTTTGGTGGACTGGGCTAAAACCATGTGGTGGACATGTGTTAATTCGCCCTGGACAGGTCCGTCCAGTGGGCCTTTTTGTTCTGTATAGTTGAAGTTGCTTCACCAGATCTTTGTCTGGTAGGCACATCTTTCGCAGGATCTTGAGTGAGGCGTACCAGGACCGAAGGATCGGAAAACGTTAATTGTTTCGGTTAAGCCGTAGGGACAGAAAACTAATCCGGTTCTGGATTCCCCTCATGACGCCATCGCCACCTGCGTCCTCATCGATCTGCCATTGCTACCACCACCGCCATACTCCTCTATTCACCATAGCCAGCCAACCACCATACTACAACCGACACCATTACACAGTATAATTGTCAAACCGCAAGTACTACCAAGCTAGTTAAAAAGTGACATCACTATAGTATTAAGCATCAGGTTAGGAAGAATAAACCTTGAGCATGAAACGAAGTTCACACTTAATAGCTTAGTTTTCCCACAGTGATTCCGAATTTGAGTAATTTACACCAATTATTTACTTTTATTCGATTTTCCGTGTTTTTCAAGCAATTCCCAGGCCTCGCCTTGTTAAGACCGTTTCTAGAGGGGGAGACACGTGTGGTTTTTGAGCCCCTTCCAGTGAGAATACTGTGGTTCGCCTTGTTGACAATAGCATACCTTCTTGTTAGCCTTTCCCTCTAATCCTGCTCAAATGAACATAAGTGGTTGTGTGAGTGTAAACGACTGACAGCATAAGCGACCCTGTTCCAGCACATTTCCCTTTGGAAAGATTTTCCCCATTGAGTGTAGCTTTCAGGCTACACAGTGAACAACGATTCTGATAAAGGTGCAAAAAATGTAAAGAAGAAGAAGGCCTCGAAAGAAAGAGCTAAGATGGAGAAGAAGAAAATCAGCGATAACTCTGAGAATGTTGTTCCTAGAAACATAAAGACAGAAAAAGAATCCCAGGAAGAGAAGAAGATAATCCTGGAGAGTGAAGAACCTCACAAGAAACGAAAAGAAAAACGAATGAAATCTGCAGCAGATGATGTCGCCAACGAGAACATTGCTCCAAGTAAGAAGAAGAAGGAGTCAGTAGGGGAAACCAAGATGAAAAAGAATAAGGCAATCGATGCAGAAGCAGAATCTTAAGGTGCCGCCACACGGCAGCTATTTCTAGTATATACTGTGCTATATGCTAGAAAACTATGTAATAGCTCTTAGGAACAACTAAACTATGTTGTGATAGCTCTTAGTTATGACTTGCATGCGATAGTTTTACGATATGGTATAGAGCCGTGCCCGTTGTCGTGTGAACACTCTAGCGCTAGTTTCTATGCTATAATAGTAGGCTATGAGCTATTCCATCCGGACGGATTAGTTCATAGTTTGCTGGTCGAAGCATTTCGACAGTTCGGTTCATTTTTTTTCCAGTTTGTGTTTTTGCGGTATTTTTTAAGCAAAAATGGGCCAGGCAAAGAAATTATAATAATAAATAAATTAACCGATAATAGAACCTTTCGATAATCGAGTCTGTCGTTAATGGAGTCCAACCTGTAGTACGATAAGTGTCCTTTGAAAGTCTCTGGAACTTACTCTGGCATAAACACACAGAGCGACTTGAAACTCGTTCTCCTTTGATTTATGAACACTATGTTTTCTTTGAATTCACTACAATTATATTGTATTTAAATAACTAGAATTCTTGAGTTAGTTTATGAATGAATAAAATGATCATTGTGAAACAAAACAACTCAATCAGTGCTACAAGACATACCATGGAAGTTCCCTTTCATTATAAAAGTATTCTGTGAATTCCTTTCGATGCAATCGGTTGAATTGGGAACAGGATCTCCCCGGCCTCCCTTAGTGAATACACGGCAAGCCATTTTAACTCAGTTATGAGTCGCTTTTGGCTCATTCTCATCATAAGTGGAGTCACTGAAATTTGAGTATAAGTAACTGGGTTTGACAAGTCGACAAATCCAAAACCACCATCTGATTTGAGTCCAGTTACATTTACTCGAAATTGAGTGATTCCACTACAACTCCCTCGGAAAAACATCTGAAGGACACACACTGCACTATTAAATACACGTTCTCTGGGGGATGCTTAGATGTCCGTCACAAAACACGTAATCGAGCAGAAGCAGATTCCTTAAGCGTTTTCTACAATTCTTCTTACATGGAACAACCTGTAGTAAACACCGTTTCGTCTTGGCTGTGGTTTCTGCAAGAACATGATATCAATATGTATTGATAAAGCGGAAAAGTGTCATCCACAAAAATAACATATGGAACGGGTTTGGTCCTCGGGAAAAGGGGTATCGGTGATGGGAGGTGAAGGTCGTTCCTGTACATCCACTTTGCAAATGGGCAATCGAAATTTCCCTGAACTTCTCTGAGGATCTTCCCTGAACTTCTTTGAAGAGAACTTCCTTGAAGTTTTACTAAGAACTTCCTTAAAGTTCTCTGGACAACTTCCCAAACGTCCTCTGAAAAACTTCTCCGAAGCTCTCTAAAGAAATTCCCCGAAATTCTCTGAAGAACTTCTCTAAAGTTCCTTCAGAAGTTGTCTAAAGAAATCCCCCGAAGCTTTCTGAAGAACTTCCCTGAAGCTTCTTCTGAAATTCTTCTGAAAAACTTCCCTAAAGTTCATCTGAAGAACTTCTCTGAAATTATTTCCTGATGTTCTCTGAAAAACTTTCCCGAACTTCTCTGAAGATCTTCCCTAAACTTCTCTGAAGAACTTTTTTGAACTTCTCTGAAGAGCATCCCTGAATTTCTCTAAAAAACTTTCCTTAACTTCTCTAAAGAGTTTCCCCGAAGTTCTCTGAAAAAAATTCCTAAACTTTGGTATACGCAACAACTGCAGCATTTCATATGCTTTCTCTGTCCATAGCTACCGAATGTGCCAACTGAATGACAACTTCCGATATTTATTTTTTAAAGTTCACATCTTGATATATTTGACCACAAAGAAATTCAATCTAAATTGTGTACACCGGAAATAAATATTTGATAGTGCTGCGTCGAATATTTCTACAACATAGCTACTACCACTTCATATCTCATATTTGTACAAAACCGTTTTTCGAATCTCATAGAACTATGACATAGATATCGATAACGGCTATATTATAGTTAACTATAACTTAAGGCTAAGTGGATTTTTTCGAGATCGAAAATCGCTATGACCCGTAAGAAGCTTATGCGTTGACGCGCGGAGCTCTTATGATTCAGTTTTCGATTTATTTTGTTAATTTTTTACATTGCTTTATCTCTTCTACTGACATGCCAGACATGTTGTGGCATTGAAACCGAAACACTGAAATATGATATTGTTGAATTGATTTTCTTTGTTACCTAGATTTTCTACCCTGAATAAATGGAAGGATAGTTGAACAATTGTTTTCTCTTAATTATTTGAAAGAAGGAAAGAGGCCATCCATCAAGTACGTCACGCTAACATTGGAAATTTTCTACCCCCTCCCCTTTCGTAACGCTTTTTGTATGGAATCTTCAAAAAATTTGTATGAGTCGTCACGCTTTCGGAAACCCCGTTCCCCCTAAGTGCGTGACGTATTTTATGGATGACCCCTAATCAAGGCTTCCATAAAGTGTGACGAGCCATACACATTTTTTGGAGCATTCATATAAAAAGCGTAACGAAGGGGGAGGGGGATCGAAAATCACCATTTTTTAATATTTAATATTTAATCGATGGCCCCTTTAGGGCTTGTCCTCCCGCCCTTTTTATTTAAAACTAGCTGAACCCGGTGCGTGCGCTGCTACGCTTGCAACTAAATGAAGGAAAATTTGATGTAACTGGAACTTTTATGGTTCTTTTTCGGAATGAGTTTTTTCTTGAATAAACAGGGGTTCAAACTTCTATCAAAACATGCTTCTTACCCGAGAAATACACGTTTTGTGTTTAGGTATCCTGGATAATTCTCATTTTTGGTAGAAATTTGTATTTCATTTGTATGGGAGCCCTCCCTTCCAGAGGGGGTGGTTTTTCAAACCACCATACAATGATTGCCTTCAAAACCCCTCACATGCCAAATTTGGTTCCATTTGCTTGATTAGTTCTCGAACCATCACACGGGGCTCTTCGATTTTAATAAAAATTTGAGTTTCATTTGTTTGAACCCCCCGCCCTTTCAAAAAGCGAACGGGTCTTAAACCACCATAGAAACATTCTTGCTTTCAAAACCACCCACATGCCAAATTTGATTCGATTTGCTTGATTAGTTCTCGAGTTATGAAGAAATTTGTGTCTCATATGTATCAGAGCCCCCCTTTCCTGAGAGAGTAGGGGTCTCAATCAATCATAAGAACCTTCCCCAGCCCCAAGAACCCCTTGATATAAATTTTCACGTTGGTCGGTTCAGAAATTTCCGAGTCTATAAGGGTCTGACAGGCAGACAGACAGACAGAAATTCATTTTTATGTATATAGAAATCTACCCTCCAAAAACCCCCACTTGCCAAATTTGGTTCCATTTGCTTGAATTGTTCTCGAGTTATGCTGAAATTCGTGTTTTATTTGTATAAGAGACCCCTCTTTCAGTGAGCGGAGGAGTTTCAAACCACAATAGAAACATTTCTTGCCTTCAAAAACCTCCACATGCCAAATTTGGTTCCACTAACATAATAAGTTCTCGAATTATTCAGAAATTTGTGTTTCATTTGTATGGAAATCCCAGACCGCCCCCTTCCAGATGGCGGAGGAGTCTCAAACTTCCATAGAAACATTTATCTCCTCCAAAAACCTCCACATGCCAAATTGAGTTCCATATGCTTGATTAGTTCTCGAGTTATGCACAAATTTGTGTTTCATTTGTATGAGAGCCCCCCTCTTACAGAGGGCGTAGGGGTCTCGATTTACCTTAGAAACATTTGTTGCCTTCAAAAACCTCTACCTGCCAAATTTGGCTCCATTTACTTGATTAGCTCTCGAGTTATGTAGAAGCTTTTGTTTAATTTGTATGGGAGCACCACCCCTCAACCTACAGAGAGAGAGGAGGTGTCTCGAACTATCGTAGAAACATTTATTGCCTTTAAAATCCCCACATACCAAATTTGGTTCCATTTGCTTTATTAGATCTAGAGTTATGAAGAAATTACAGTTTCATTTGTATGACAGCACCCCTTCTAGGAGAGGGGAGGGGTCTCAAACCACCATAAACAGATTTTTCTCCTCCAGAAAACCCCCCATGCCAAATTTGGTTCCATTTGCTTGATTAGTTCTTGAGATATGCAGAAACTTCTGTTTCATTTGTACGAGCGCCTCCCTTTTTAGAGAGGGGAGGGGTCTCTGACTACCATAGAAACATTGCTTGCCTCCAAAAACTTCCGCATGCTAAATTTGGGTTTCTTTGCTTGATCAGTTTTTGAGTTATGCAGAAATTTGTGTTTCACTTGTATGGGAGCCCCCCTTTCCAGAGAAGAGAGGGGTTTCAAACCATCATAGGAACCTTCCGGTGTCCAAGGCGAATCCAACAAAGCAAAAATCTTGCCAAACGGTCCTTCCGCTCGCGAGTTAAATCGTGAAAAAGGAAACCCCAACTCATTTTTATTTATATAGATTTCTAAAAACATTATATGAACCGGTACATTTTCAGAACACCCCTCCCCCTCCCTTTCAAAAAGCTTGACGTAATATAAGGACACACCCAAAAGGAAGATTAAACAAACTTTCTGTTTTTTTTAGAATTGTCGACCGCTGTTATTCCTACTACAGTGTTTTGGCATCGCTCGCTTTCACAAAATTTTGAACTGCTGGTGTTCAATTTCGCCCCCTTTGATTATTTTTAAAATAAGTGTTAAAAAGTACATTATAAAACAATAATCACA
>JASCZW010016695.1:0-18288 GCA_034211315.2 Aedes japonicus | reverse complement strand
ACTCCCTTTTTTTTTTTTAAAAAAAAAAGGCATAATGCAAAATAGCGGCATAGCGCAGCGCGCGTAGAGTGGAGGTGAAAGAAAGAAAAAAAGAGAGGCGTGCAAAAAGAGGCATGCTTCACACAAATGCACATCAAAAAACACTTCTTCTTTTTTCTTCTTCTTCTTCCTCCCCCTCCTCTTCTTCTTTTTCTTTTCTTCTTCATTTTTCTTCTTCTTCTTCACTCTGCGCAAAAAAGACAAAAAATTTTTATTTTTTTTTTTTCTTCTTCTTCTTCTTCTTCTTCTTTTTTTTTTTTTATATGAAATGAAACATGATTTTAGATGCGCACACACTAATATTACAACCATCAAATATTTTTTGATTTATTTTTCTTTTTTTCTTCTTCATCATGATTTTTTTATTTTTTTGATCGAATGATCAATGACGATCATGATGAAAAATTAATAAAGTGCGGGCGTGTGTGGCCTGAATGCAGTTACAGGCGTGGCACACACCCCGCCTGCTCACTTTATAATCGGAAATTACTGAAATCGATCAGCGTGGTTTTTCGGGAAGCGGTCGGTGATAGCCTGGGAACTTCCGGCACTGGAAGGGGGCTTCATGCCAGCCGAAACACATGCATAATTCGAGAACGACCGGCGAAGAATGGGGGCCGGAAGGGAGTTTTGGAGAAGGCGACAAGGTTCTGGCGGTTTTGACCCTGCCACCGGAAAAGGGGCTCTTAAAGCAAATGGAAATAAGGGGTCAAATGGAAGACATTGGAAGACATAATTTATTCTACGCAAGTGGAGATTGTATGAAGTGGAGGGTTTGGGTGCATTCTGGTGATAGTTTTGATACTTTCCTGCTTTGTAGGGGTTTTGCATGAAAAGCAATTTCGTGGCACGAGAATTAATTTGCATGGGAACAAATGGTATAGGCGAGCTTAAAGGCAGCCGGACAGAAGCCTAAAGCCCTCCTCTCTGTATGCATGTCCGGATTTTATGCTGACGGAGTCGCGGAGGCCCTGCACATCCAGACTCTCTCACCTGGAAGGGTGTTTGGCCACCAATGAAAACAAATTGCCATATCACCGAAACTAATCACAAATGGAACTTTGGCATGCGGGGGAAGTTTCCAGACAAGATTTTTCTTCTGTAGTTTATAATCACCCCAAAGGGAAGGCCTCAAACAAATGAAATAGAACAACTAAACATGAGAGAATTATCCATGCAACTTAAACTCAAAATGTGGATTTAGGTACAAATAATGCACGATAGAAGTTTGACCCCTGCTTAGCCAAGAATGGGGGATGCTTGAGTTACTCTCAGTGCTAATATGCACAAGAAGTTTGATCAAATATTGTATGAAAATTACATTCAAACTGAGGTATACGCTTCGTTTGATGATACATTTTTGTATCAATAAAGCGTTTCCACGTTGTTGTTAATCATAGAAAACTGTCGATCCAAAGTTTAATTAAAAAAACATAAATTTTTGTTTTTTTTCAGAAACCATATTAGTAACGGCAATAGTTTGCATCCAGATGCCTTCACAAAACAATATGAAATGTAGAGCAGGTTCAATTAAATTTTCATTCATTTGCTGCATGCAGGCAAGTTCTAAAATCGGGTTCAGTCAGAAAGATATAAAGTAACAAGAAAAGTTCCACAAAGTGTACGTAGGCTGATTACCAGAAGGTTGCAAATTGAGCGAAAAGACGGCAATACACTTTCAGATTTTTTTATTAGAATTCAGGTGTTCATCAATTATCAACAATATAACGTTCAGTAATTAGGTTGAACGATCGGCAACGGCAGAAATCTGCGAAAAATTCATCGACTGTGTAACAACGAATCCAAAATCGGATTATCGAACGTTCTAGCTGTTCGAATTTGCAAACTACAGGTTTCAAAAAGACTAAGTTTGTTAATAGTACTGAACCATGACGCATTATTAATAATATCCCAATTGCGGGGTAGGTCAAAGGACGATAAATCCGCCACCTCAACAGGCAAATAAACGTGCTTGGATCGCGTTTGTACCTGATGTATTGATGTTCTGATAGCATGTGATGGTTTCTAATGGTGGTTTGTACACATTCCACTGTTTTGATGCATTACGTGGAGAAGAAACTGATCTCCATTCTTGGTTTATTTTTGCACCACAACGTATGATGACCACTTAGCTTATTTTCACTCGTCATCTCGAACGTAGAGATCTCTCAGAGAAAGGCCGTAAAGCATTGTGATCGTTACCTCCACGTAACGTAGAATACAGCAGACGCACAATTAGAAGCATGGTAAAAAACCCATTAATGGTGAGGTAACAATTAATCCATGACTGGTGAGACCAGTATCAAACGCTTCTACGACGCTTTCCTTTCCTCGGAGATCTCTGCGTTAGAGATGGACGAGCCAGCATCCAAGTAATCATCGAAAGACGTTACAGTACAAAAATATACACCCAAATGGAGTTGATGTTTTTCAGCATTATGAATTAATGAAAGTCCAATCTCTCAACTGAAGATTGTGTGCAGATTAACCAGTCCGACAATTCTGAGTGGGATCTGGAAATACAATTGAACAGTTCGCCAAATTGTCCTGATTCTACAAAAGTGTTCGTTGGCAGATTTGAACGGAACCTATTCGCCGGCGATGCCATTCCATTCAAGGTGAAAGAAAGTTCGTTGAAGTCGTTGTTATTGGCTGTCAATATTCCACGCTCATTCAACCAAAAGTGTCATTGTATGATTTTGCGCAATATTTGGGGAATACGCATCTAGATCGGATTCTGAATGAACTTTTCGAACTTTTGTGCAAATCATCCAATCTTAGGGAGATAAAACTGTAATAATGAAATTCAAAAAAATTAGGCATAAGCTTCGCCACAACGTTTCAGGCTTCTCACTCCACAGATTTAATTCGCTCTTCTCAATGAGTCAAAAAGTAACCTTTTTCTTCACATCTCCGGTAGACTTAAGCTCCTCCAAAGAACCAACATCCTAGCTGCATTTCTTTGCTGTCACAATTCCACTAATATGTTCTACCCACAATTCGTTAACCGATACAAACATCAACTCCGCCTCTAGCTTCTGCCTATCGTCTATACGTGCAACTATTTGTTTCACGTGCTGCGCATGCGTCTGTCTTGTTCTTGTGCCAAAATTCCACCTGTAAACCTGTTAGGTATGTACACCTGCACTAATAAACTAAATTCTGACGGCATTCCAACTACCACGTAAACAATATTTTGCTTCCGCTTGAACTCATACATCCAAATAAACTTCACAATGTATGATTGTGCCGATTCTCTCAACGTCTTTTTGTTTTGTTTTATACTCTTTTTCCGACTACGTTTGGCGGTTTTCCATCTCACTTGTTTCTCTTTCTCTCGTCTCATCTGCATCATCTCTACGTCCATCTTACCTCCACCGTCATCTGACACTACGATGCTGTGCAACCAGTGCTGCCAGAACAACGAATGCGTTAAACGGCAAAAATCGGAGGGCAGCATGGCCAAGCTAGTCAAAATGCCAACGGAAAGTTCATATTTCGATGTTCAGCAGTGCAGTGAAAATGCATCGGCAGTTCCATCGTTTTGCAATTGAACACGCGTGTTTGTAGTGAGGTTGAGCATTTTGACATGCCGCCACAAATTCGATGATTTCAAACGTATTGATCTCATCAGCAGCCGTGAACGTGAATATCTGGCAGAGTTTCGTAAAGCTCCTGCCAGAGCATTAGTGCACCATCTGAACAGGATTCGCTTGTTCCGAAGATCTTGCAATATCCGTTCCAACGCTTCCAATGATTTTTTGTGAGCTATGCTGCATTCATCCCCATCCCTGCCCTTCGGCTCAGGAAGGGTATGAGCACGTTCTGCCGGCTTGGATGCGGCAGATTTCATTCGTGGACAGGCTGTCACATCATCTTTCAAACGTGCCTGAACCAAATTACTCGAAGACGGGGTATCATTTCCGATGTTCCCAAATGTAGCACGTTTTCAAATTATTTTTGTCTTCTATAACTAAACGTGATGGAGGAGTAAACCAGTGGAAACTCAACGGAACTTATCACTCATATGCATCCGTCGAACTATTCTGAACGGCCGTTGTGAGAATATCACCATGAAAATCTCACATGCTTCTCTCTTTCTCGTGTTCTCTTTCATATCCCATGGCCGCCAGCGATGCCATATGAGCACATTTTGAGTCTCGAAATTCGCCACTAAAGTCAGTTATTCGAAAGCTGAAACATTGAGACGACAATATGGACCCTAAATCAAAGGTAGGTTGAAGCAGTAAGTTACTCTAATAAATTTAGCTTGCATCCAAATTACTAGGCCAGGGCTCGGTTTTGGTGTGGTCTCTGCAAACTTGTTTCTGGAAGGAAAATCTCTAGACCCCTATAGCTTTGGGTTGTGCGTAAGTGCATTTGATTACGGGCCCACAATACGTTGATGGCCGTTCAAAGAGGAAAATGGCGAAACATTTATCACAGTACAACCTTGATCAAATCGTTTAATTAAAACAGTCCAGTGATATAGTCAGTTGCCTTGCTATTTACATAAGATGGTAGTTCACATCACATCCCAAGCTAAACAATTCAAGTTTTATTGTGGTTTTAAAGCACACTTAAAGGCTAAATCATGGTCTGTCAGAACCCTCATAAAACCAAAATTGTTACTTGGGATCACATAACATCACTATGGTACATTCGTTCCAAATGATTATCTTGCATAGTTGCAATAATTTGGACATTGCACATGTTTTGGGAATGTTGAATGTGGGATTCTCGTTGATTTACATGTTCAGTGGCTGCTTAAGTGCAGAGTGGCGGCAAAACCATACGATGCAAGTGGCAATGGCAAATTTGTTTTGCTTTTTTACTGTTGCTAAAATCAACTAAATTGAATATGTCTTCCCTGTGCCTCTAGACGCGTCCAAAACTGTATTTCGCCACTTTCATCGTTGACAGCTTTATTCAGGCATGGTTGGAACAACAAACCGTTCTGCACGGGAGGCACTTTGGCATACAAACACAGTATCAGTATCACCCTCGGCGCCATATGGTTCTGAAAACCGATCCGGAGTGGCAGCATGCCAGCCAGCACTTCAAGACTCATGGTATGTGTCGAATGCATGCCACTTAACGCGATACAGAAACAACGATCCTGAATACGTTCCAGTTTCATGATGAGCGATCGAGCCGCCGACTGAAAACAAAACTACCGTTTTAACCGACAGTTGTTGTCTGGTAGAACGCTGAGACCAGTTCCGTAATAGCAGAGCTGATACTTTCGATTCAGATACTCAATAAGGATTCCAGATGTGCTTAGAATCGTACCAAACCCCAAGATAAGCACACGAAATGAGTTATCGGCTTACCCCATATTTGAAGCTTTGGTTATGCTAAGCTGTACTAAAAACGGCCAAGTCAGTTTTCACCGTAAAAAAATCGGTAGCTCAAGAGCCCAGATAGACAATTTGTCTATGGTATTCTGTAAGGGTCCTTGTAGGTTGATCCCAATTGGGTCCCGTACCAAACACTACGCCATCATTTGCAAGTTGTTTCAAGGAACAGTTATGACTAAAACGGCCGTCAATGTATTTTTTTAAAGAATTCATTGATTTGTACAGGCTCAATCGAATCACATTTACAGAGCCAAGTTTTCATGTTTATATACATCAGTTACCTTAGAACTAAGGTTAAGGGGATAGAACCGATTACTCGCGGTCGTCTCGAGGTTAATAGGAATAACAATTTTAAGGATGGGAAAATTGTGCTGGAAATTTTGAACAAAGCTTAAAGAACAATGGATTTCTTATATCTAGAACTTCAAATTACAATTTTTAAATTGAAAGTTTTTAATTAAAAAAGAAAAGAAATCTCTCACTCGCACACACAACCACAATCACACACTGACGCACTGACCCTCAAAAATATAAGCTAAATAAGTGAGTTAATCAAACTACAATCTAAGGCTTATGTTAGTCAAAAACACATAAATGAGTTTCACAAACTCCAGATCGGGTGCAGCCAAAATGTCTCGAATTGGTGCATTGGGTTGTCTACCTCGAAGGGGATCATAAAGCTCAGATCTGACTCCACGATGCTCAGGAAAAAACAAATAACGTGATATGCGTCCTGGTAACCTTGTCCGCATTCACAGAGATTGCTGTCTCCCAGCCCAACACGGAACAAATGAGCGTTCAAAGAATAATGATTGGACATAAGGCGAGACATCACACGAATGAAGTCTCGACCCACATCCAATCCCCTGAACCAACATTTCTTCGAAACCTTAGGAGTGATAGAATGTATCCATCACCCCAAATCTCCTTTACTCCATTTATACTGCCAGCTATCGAGTGATATCTGACGAAAATTAACGAAAAAATCGTTGAAGGCGATTTGTCGGTCATAAATATCGCCTTCCACAGCGCCCACCTTTGCAAGCGAGTCATGCTCAGGAATCGAACAATGAGATGGGACCCATACAAAGGTGATGATAAAATAACGCGAAGATAAAGCACTTAGAAGCTCCTGTATTTTCATGAGAAAATACGAGGAGTGCTTTACCGGCCTCAAGGAGCGAATAGCCTCTATAGAACTAAGACTATCCGTGAAAATGAAGTACTGATCTGGTGTTAGTGAGGCAACAGTTTCTAAGGAAAAATAAATTGCTGCCAATTCCCCGACAAAAACAGAACAAGGTGCTTGAAGTTTACGAGCGACGCTTTCATTGTATACACCAAAGTCAGCGGAGTCTCTATCAAAGACCCGTCAGTGAAAAACGTTTTGGTGGAATAAACTAGGCCAAACTTTGCAGAAAATATCACCAGAGCAATCATAGGACGATGATGCTCTGGGATCCCACAAAGCTCCTGTTTCATGGATAAATCAAAATGAACCGAATTTCCGAAATCGAAGAAGCAAATACGATTGGAAATGTTCGGCGAAGGGATGACATCCTGTGTTATGTATAAATGGTACAAGGTCATGAAGCGAGTTTGACGGTTCAACTCAAGAAGATTCTCAATGTTTCCGATTACCTGAGGGTTCATAACCTCACTTCTGGTGAGGAGTCGGAAAGACCGATCCGAGAGTGTCAGCATGCCAGCCAGCACTACAAGACTCATGGTGCGAGTGATGCAGCCTAACGCGATACGAAGACACCGATACTGAATACGTTCCAGTTTGATGATGTGCGACCGAGTCGCCGATTAAAAACAAAAACTACCGTATTTGAAAACCGGCAAAATCGTTGGCCGGTACAACGTTAGAAGATCTTGTGGATGCGCTCCCCACCAGATCCCGGTAATTGTGCAGATAAAGTTGATCGTTGGCTGGCATTTTCGCTTCAGATACTCAATGTGGGATCTCCAGGTGCACTTAGAATCGAACCAGACCCCAAGATATTTAAAGGACACAGAATGAGTTATCGGCTTACCCCAAATTCGAAGCTTCGGTTGTGCAGGGTTATGCTTCCTAGAAAAAAAATACCAACTCAGTTTTCTCCGTAGAGAATTCGATACCTAGCTCTAGAGCCCAAGTAGACAAATTGTCTAAGGTATCCTGTAAGGGTCCTTGCAGATCGACCCCATTAGATACCGTGACAGACACTACGCTGTCATCTGCAAGTTGTCATCAACGTACAGGTGTCACCTAGACAACCGTCAATGTCTTTGACATAAAAATTATACAAAAGGGGCTTAAATAGGATTCCTGGGAGACCCATGTAGCTAAATCGAAAAGCTGAAGAGTTTCCATGAGAAAAGCTCATATGTTTCTCTGACAGCAAATTGTACAAAAATTATTCATTAATGGTGAAAAGCCACAAGCGTGGAGTTTATCTGAGAGAACTTCAACAGATACTGAATCAAAAGCCACCTTGATGCCAAGAATACAGAAGCCATTTGCTCTTTTTAGCAAAAGCTAACTGAATATCCGTGGAAAGCAACGCGAGACAGTCGTTCGTTCCTTACCCCTACGGAAACCATATTGAGTATCTGAAAGCAGGTTGTTCGTCTCAACCCATTTGTCCAGACGGAAGAGGATCATTTTCTCCAACAACTTTCGAATACAAGATAACATCGCGATGGGTCGATAGGAGTTGTGGTCGGACGCGGGCTTACCAGGTTTTTGAATGGCAATAACTCTCACCCGTCTCCAATCATCCGGTACAATGTTGAGTTCCAGAAACTGATTAAACAAGTTCAACATGCGCCTCTTCGCGACGTCTGGGAGGTTCTTAAGCAAGTTGAACTTGATCCTATCAGCGCCTGGAGCCGTATTGCCACACGAAAGGAGTGCGAGAGAGAACTCTGCCATTGAAAAGGGTTGGCTAATCTCATCTATCGAATTCGTGGTTTCGCGAGGAATCATCCGTGCCGGCACAGAATCTGGACAAACTTTTCGCGCGAACTTGAGGATCCATTGGTCCGAGTACTCCTCGCTCTCGTTGTTCGTAGTTCGGTTACGCAACCTTCGCGCCGTGTTCCAAAGAGTACTCATCGACGTTTCGCGCGATAGCCCGTTCACGAATGTTCGCCAGTAACCGCGTTTCTTGGCCTTGATGAGGCTCTTAAGTTCGCGTTCGAGAGCCGTGTATACTTCGAAGTGCTCAGGTGTTCCACGTCTACGGAAAACTTTAAACGCGTCGGACTTTTTACGGTAAACCTCGGTGCATTGCTGATCCCACCATGGAGAAGGAGGTATCCTGCGAGATGACGTCCCTGGAACTGGTCGAGTTTGAGCTTGAAGCGCGCTGTCTAAGATCAGGTTGGAGAGGAAGTTATATACTTCCAGCGGTGAAAGCCTTTCTACCGTCGTTACGGCTTCATCTACTGCTGTCCTAAACTTTGTCCAATCGATGTGACGGGTAAGATCATACGTGACGTTGACAGATTTCGACGGATTGAACCCGGTGGCAACCGAAATTTTTATGGGCAAGTGATCACTACCGTGGGGATCCTGAATCACATTCCATGTGCAATCCAACGATAATGAATTCGAACAAAGTGTGAGGTCTAATCTACTGCCAACTGAGGATGTACCAGCCAAACGTGTTACTTCTCCATTGTTAAGTACTGTCATATTGAAGTTGTCACAGAGGTCATATATTAGGGAAGACCGGTTGTCATCGTACAGTTCTCCCCATGGTTTTGTTTTTGTCATGCACCGACTCTCTCACAGATATTGGTAGTTGGGAGGTCGATGTGGAGGGTCCGTTGAGTTTCTAGTGTTTGACTTACTAGAGAAGGTGAGGGGTTTTTCAATCGCGGTAGTACCATTTAAATTCCGGTTCCGGTTCAGTTCCATAAAGGATCCGTTTCTATTCCGTTTTGGCTCCACTTTGGTTTCGTTTCGACTCCATTTGGAATTTCCATTATAATTTCATTTCGGTTCTATTTCCGTTCCGTTTCGAACCCGTTTTGCATCCATTTCAATTCCATTTAGATTCCGTTTCGGTTCCATTTCAGTGTAATGTTGATTCCATTTCAATTTAACCCAAGTTCAATTCAATGTCAATCAACTAATCACGGTATCATTTCTTTCTTTCTCCTTTGCCCCAATTTCTACTATGTACACCGTAAGGCAACGAGTGCTCAAAACAGAGTTGAATGATGCCCAAGTCTACAATGCTGCCTCTACAAATTAAAAAGTATCATGGAAACCTTAATCTATATGTAATGGGATAGAAGATGGCATGTATGTTTAAATGGAACTGTAAATCCTGGATAATCAGAAAACTAAGGTTAATTCTAAAGTAAATAAAACTAGATAGCTTGGGGCTATGAAATGAACGCCATGGACATGATACAACCTGACTGACTGACCCTTATAATACACATTAAAATGGAAGCTCATTACATACTTATTGAAACTGTCAGCAGTATTATTAGAAGATACCGCAGTGCTGTAAGTAGTCAACATAGGCACACTATTGCAATTGAGGGTTGGCTGGAAATATCATTCGCTGTATGAATAATAAATATTAACGTTTGCTTTAAAACACAAAAGGACTTATTTTTTGGGTTGGTGATAAAACAAAACCTAAGACAGGTAAATGCTTTTGATAAATTTCTCATGGAAGGTAATTATTTAAGCTTACTTAGAAAAAATTCTACGCCCTTGCGAGCGGCCTTCCGGCACTTAACAGGAATATTCGCCATCGCGGACAAAAACATGCGTGTAGGCATGTTATTGAGTTCTTTATATGTTTATTTATCCGATCCTCCTCAGTTTTCGCGACAAAATTGTTGGAGTAGATCTTACGCGCTTCAGGTTGGCCCAGAAATTCTCGATGGGACGAAGCTGGGGGACGTTGGGCGGGATCGCTGACTTGGCTACCGCATCGATATTGAGTCGCTCCATCTCCTCCAACGATCGCTTCGAGTAGTGGGCCGACGCCAGATCCGGCCAGAACACCGTGTCTTCGCCCTTATGGTATTATTTCAGCATCCTTTGAAGCTTTTTGTCGCTCAGGGTCGTCGGCCGTCCGGAACCGGGCTTTCTTTCGGTGCTCTGATTGTTGTCTAATAGTGCCTAGATGTTTTAGATGCCGGAACGGGCGATGTCCGTTTTCGACGCGGCGGGGTGCCGTTCTTTGAATGCGCACACTTCTGAACGGAGTTGCTTCACTATTTTTGCCATCACGGTTAGAGTTCGACTGATAGAGCTGTCAAAATTTGTCTGCTGACTCAAGGGTTACTATGATTGATGCTGCATGGGTAGTTTTGTCAGTGCGGGGAAGGTAAACCCATGAAAACGTGGCAATTTTTGTCAACTTTTTTAACGCAAACGTTATGCATACTCTTGTTGCAATACTTTTTAGGGTTGACTTCAGTTCTACCAGTTGTCAACATAGACTACATCAAAGGTCTGAATGTCGTTCCGAAGAATTATTGTTTGGTAATTTACATGACTTTTAAAATCTAGTTACTACTGCATACGGCCTGGAGATGAATGTAGCACTGAGGGAATTCAACTTAGATGACACTTTGGCCCGAATTATCTTCTCCAAGAAACTGTGGGGTATTTCGAAGAAGGCAAATTGGTTGTGGTGACGCACGACCTAGACTTTGCGTACGTCTTCGGATTCAAAACTCAACTACTCTTTTTTATTCATGTAAAAATGTTTTTTATAAACTTCCCAAAAAGGTCAGTGAAAGCAAATATTTGTCGTGTAGAAATCTGGACTAAGCACATCGATGGAAAGTGGTAGAAGACCAAATATTTATGAACACCAAAATAATGTTTTGGTGCGCGTAATAATATTTAACGATCACGACGGTTCAAAATATCGGTTGCGTTCAAGTGAGTCATAAACAGATCGGAATGTGCAGCATGATACGCACAGTGCACATTTGATGTATGTCAAAGAATGGTCAAAAAGACTAATTGTTTCACTTCCACCAAACGATGGTCAAAGCAAATTTTGTCAAGTAGGCCTTTTTCAAATAAGGCTGTAAAATGATAACATCCTGAGCATTCATTAATAATGCTGTAAAATAAAAACAAACTCTTCAGTTCGCAAACTGCCCAAGGAGCACCGAAAACATAAATATCTCAGATAATATTCGTCAGAAGCAGATAATTTCTCATCTCCATGCGAGACTCTAGGAGTGGACGCATGCTTGGTATTATTGGGAGAGGGACAAATCGCTAGAATCAGATCAAAGCAATAGGTAGTATAAGAGCGAAAGAAGGCGGTCCAACGACGGCAATTTGATACAAATTGCATCAAAGAGGATGCCTAATTTGTTTGTCACCACCAACAACTAATCCGTTATGCACTACATGGGCGGTCTGTCGTGTCGCAGTTCGGCTCGAGTTATCCGTTTTATAATTTCAATCGTTGGTTGTTCAGCTTTCTTTGTTATTTACTCCGGAACACGGCGTTTAACGAATGCAATGTGCAGCTGGGACGCGGTAGTTGAAATTCCAAATAGTGAACTAGAAAAATTCCACCAAACAAACTCTTGAATTGGCAAACTGGTTTGGTCGTCCTGAAAAGGACGGATTTCATTGACAGGGAAAACGAGATTCGCGATTACTTAGCACAACGCCTTTATGGGCAACGACTGCTCGTCAATGCACCCTCCAGACAGCTTGCTGCCGCCAACTGCGTCCCTACAAGCCACTGAACAGCTTCTCGACTGCCGAAAAACTAAATCAAAATGCTAACGTGCACCCGTTCTTTAACATGCATGGCGGTCTAGGAGACGTTCCATACTTAAATATGAAGTCTGTGCTAGGAAAGTACTGTGTTTTGGTAAATGTAAAAAAGAAGGACGTTTCTTTTTAATTTGTGACAGCTTGTTGGTAGCTCTCTGCATACAAGGCTCGAATGTAAAATATAAACTAAAATAAATTTGAACCCTGTTGGTTCAAATCGTTTGTCAAATTCGAAAAACGGAACTCTGACTTAACTTTAAGCTGAGCTGCTATCTTTCACTTCGACAAACCTGTCTCATTTTCTACGGCTGATCGATTTTCGATGGAGATGTTTGTCTTTTCTTCAAAAGTGGACGTTTCGTGAATTCACGACCATTTCATTTCCACTGAACTCTGGAACGTTTAAAATGTAACGCAACAATAGTGGACCGCGTCATCAGCTCTGTTTTAGCTTGCGCTCCCATCTTGAAACCGTGTCAAGCAAAAATGTGTAGGTCAATTTTTATATTCAGGCCCCAAATAAACTATTAAGTACAACAGATTTCAAAGCTACAGTATTCTTGGAAAACTTATGGTGTATTTTGTTAATGGCCTTCATATTCACTTCCGGAAATGATATCTTAATTCCTGATTATTTGAACTTAAAAGCAACAAACAGAAAAAAGAGCAGATCGTGGTCTTTGAAGAAGGAATCACTTTTGACAGAACACATATTTGTGTCCATGCTCTTGCGTAATGCACTCTTTTTTTCGATGTTGCACGCTGGTTGCCTCTCTGTTTTTTTCTTATTCTCTCTCTCTCTCTCTCTTTCTCTCTGACTGAAACTCATTCCATTCTTTCATTCTACTTCATCAAGACTTGCACGGCCAACCGTTTCAACTCAGTTTTGAGTCGTTTTTGACTCACTCTCGTCAAAAGTGGAGTCATTCAAATTTAAGTAAATGTGACTGGCATTGACAAGTCGACAAATCAAAAACATTCATCTGATTTTAGTCGATGCTTTTTATATGTCGACTATCATTTAGTCAAACATTTAGTCAAACATTTACTCAAACATTTAGTAATATTTACTCAAGTTTGAGTTACTCCACTTTTGACGATAGTGTGTCAAAAACGACTCAAAACTGCGTTGAAACGGCTGGTCGTGTGATCTTAATAGATTTTTTTTCTCTCCAGTTAAATTACTCGTTCCTCCCAACATTCATTCACTTATTCTACTCACTCTTACACTCCTGCTTCTCCTCCACTGTTTTTTTCTCTCCAATTATCTCCCCCTCTTTCTCGTCATTTCTCAGCATTGAGTTAAATTTGTAGCATGAGGTGAGACAGTGCTCAATCACTAGGACATGACATGAATCAGACCTTTATGACTTGAACAAGACGTGAGTCAGCCTTCAATCACATGAACAGGAAGTGGATCAGAGAGGCAGTATTGAATTACTTGATTCTAAGGACATATATGACCGAGTCTTTTTCCAATTAAAATTCTAGGTTAGAATAATTTTCACTAAACAAATCTAAACACAGCATGCATGAAGTCTTAACAGTATTTCAAATTTGTGCTCAGCAAAACGCAAAGTGAAAGGGACTCGATCGTGTATGTCCTAAGGGTGAGTCAAAACTGAATCATATGAATTATGTAATTATGTAGTTAATTAGACTTCAATCACTTGAAAACGGAGTGCATCAGACCTAAAAGATGTATACTTATTTGACTGTGAAGTCAGTCAGTCCCCAATCACTTGAATTTTTTTCTCCCGAATCACTTGAATGTGTGGCCAGTGCTGAGTTCGGCCCAAATAACTTCTTCTGAAAAAAAATTGCCGGAGATTCGAGCCTAGTGAGCGCCACTTAGCGGTGGAATTTCAAACCAAACGGTCCATTTTTTCAATGTCCTGGACCTTCCTTACAACTTTGCTGAATACCGCCCTTTTGCAGATACTAAGGGTCTCGAAATATAAAGACTGACTAAAAATAAAAATGGTGGTCTATCCTAGACCACTGCAGGAACTGGCGGAGCCTTCGGTTGAAGGAGGCCTCACTAGATGACAAGCTCAAACTCGGCAAAGTATCGTTTCAACTCTTTGGTGGTCTTGAAAAAGACCGTTTTGTTTCGGTTCGGTTCGGAGAAAGAAGGCTGGCACAAAAGTTAACTTTACAAACTATCTTTATTTATCTTTTCGATTGTAAGTATGGACTGTAAGTGAAGTAAATGAGATGATGAAATGTGTCTATATTTGTCGTTTTTTTAATGTTTACATTTGATTTTACAATTCAATTGATTAGCCAGAGGGGCTCTTCATCTTCGTTCTTTCTTTATGTTTTTATGTTTGTTTGTGGTGTGATTCGTCAATTAATTATTCTAATGTACATATTATCCCCTATGGGGATTGGTGAGTTAAATTTAAACAATTTGATAACCTACCTAACTACAGTGCCTACAATTTGAAAAACCTAGGGAGGGTATCAGGTCCCGAATGACTTGGTGGTCTGAAAGGTGGCAACGTGTCCTGTACCTATTGATAGTCTCACTAAAACGATCTTCGAGTGTTTTAATATTGGCCAGACGGTGGATCTCAGTATTTCTCGTCCGCGGAGGAGAGTTCAGAATTATCCTGAGAAACTTGTTTTGAACCCGCTGTAATTTCAGGTGGTGTGTTTTCGCGCAGCTCTCCCAGATCGGCATGCCGTACTCGATAACCGGGAGAATGATCTGTTTGTAGATAGCAAGCTTGTTCTTCAGGGACAATGTAGACTTTCTGTGCAGCAAGGGGTACATAAGCTTCAACAGAACGTTACATTTTGTGACAGTCTTGTCAACCTGTTCCCTGAAGTTCAGCTTGCTATCTAGAGTCACGCCAAGATAGATGGCTGAATTGGTCCATTCCACCGTTGTGCCGTTTAGACAAATTTTAACATCCTCAGCCGGAACAAGTCTGGGCGATTTCGAGTGTGGGAAGAGGATGACCTGGGTCTTCCTGCATTGATGCAGATCTTCCAGTCTGTGAGATACTTCAACAGAACATTCAGGCTTCGCTGCAGTTTCGATGCGATTGCTCTCACTACCCTACCATTGTGGACGACTGCGGTATCATCGGCGAACAGCGACAGAGATCCGTTTTCAGGGAGTGGGGTATGTCCGAGGTGAACAGGTTAAACAGAAGTGGACCTAGTATGCTTCCCTGCGGAACACCGGCGGAAACCTCCTGCGCATCAGAAACTGCACCATGCAGCGAAACACTGAATGTTCTGTTTGATAAGTAGCTTTTACCATCTTCACCAGGAAGACTGGAAGATTGAACCGATGCAGCTTGTACACCAGACCATCATGCCAGACGTTGTCAAACGCCTTTTCAACGTCAAGAAGGGCCATGGCAGATGTTTTCGAAACAGACTTGTTTCGCCTGAGGATGTTAGTGACTCGATTCAGTTGATGTACTGTTGATCGACCGCGTCGAAAGCCAAACTGTACATCAAGCAGAATGTTGAGTTCGTCTGTAGACGCAAGGAGCCGACGGTAAATTGCTTTCTCGAAGAGTTTTGATACTCCCGAGAGAAGGCTGATGGGTCGATAGCTCTTGGAACATGAAGGATCTTTCCCAGGTTTCCGGATGGGTATGACTTTAGCTGACTTCCAGCACGAGGGGAAGTAGCTAAGCCTCAAGGCATTGATTAAATATTAATGCTAGATGTTCGTAGAATTGGGAACTCAAGTGCTTGAGTTCCAAATTCAAAATTTTGTCGAAACCTGGGGCCTTCATGTTCTTCGACGTTTTGATATAGGTCGACAGTTCGTCAGCTGTGATCTCTAGTTCCTCCGAAAAATCATTGGGATATAGATGGATGTTATTCGCATGCTCGTTAACGGCAGCTTCAGTGAGGACTGACGATGTTCTGTCCAAGATTGTGTGAGCTGACAAAATGTCGACCTATCTCAGCAGCCTTCTCAGGCGGGAGTAATCAAACGATCCTTAGAGTCATTATTGTCTAGTGGGATCAACGGTGGAATGGGCCTAGGCTTGGTTTTTAAAATGTTTGTTAATTTCCAGAACGGCTTAGCACAATCTGGGAGGGCGCGGATTGTGTTGGCAAAGTTATTGTTTCTGAGATCCACCATTCTGGCCTTAATGATCTTGTTCAAACGATTGCACTCTGATTTTAACGCAGGCAGACCAGTACGTTGATACTGTCTGCGAGTGGTGTTTCGAAGACGGATCAAGTTTTTAGTGAGACTATCAATAGGTAATGAGTTGCTCACCTGTGTTACTTCCGGAATGTGGTGCTCCCGGGCCTGGGAGATCGCCTGCTCTGATCGACTGCAGTTGCCGATCGATGTCGTCGGTTGATTCGGGGCGTCTATCGTAATCGACCGTGTTGTCGACCTGATGACGGAACTGGATCCAGTTGGCGCGATGGTAGTTTCGCCTGGTTACGGAATGCCGGT
This sequence comes from Aedes japonicus, assembly GCA_034211315.2. NCBI lineage: Eukaryota > Metazoa > Arthropoda > Insecta > Diptera > Culicidae > Aedes > Aedes japonicus. The sequence continues at coordinate 1,676 of JASCZW010016695.1, read as the reverse complement.
TGACGCAGGACCCAACTTCAGCCACCACCGGATAGTGGTCTGAGCTGAGCTCCTGGTGAGCGATCGGCTGGCCGATGTTGTTCCCCATGTTGGTGAGGAAGATGTCTATCGTAGCATGGACCCCGGATCTGCTCAACCGGGTGGGAGTATCCGGGCCCAGGATGGTGTAGTGACCTTCTTCCAGGTCGTCGTGTAGGATGGAGCCGTTCTTGTTCCGTCGTGCGTTCCCCAGGTTTCATGTTTTGCGTTCAGGTCACCGGCGATAATAAACTGCCCATGCCTCCGAGTGAGCTTGATGATGTCGTTTCGCAAGATCCTATCTGTCCCGTTGTTTGTGCTTGCTTGTTTGGGACAATAGGCCGCGATGATGGTGATAGGGCCGACGGTGGATTCGACCTTGACTCCGATGGCTTCGACGAATTGGAGCTGCAGACTCGGAAGCATCTGGCGGTTGATGTTGGTACGCAGAGCGATGGCGACACCCCTCCGGCGGAACTGGTTCGATCGAGTCTGATCAGACGGAAATCTGGCAGAAACACGTTGACTTCAGGCTTGAGATACGTTTCGGTGATGACTGCAATGTCGATGGCTCGGTCGTTGAGGAAGTCGATGAATTCTATTTGCTTGTTCTTGATCGAGCAAGCGTTCCAATTTGATATTTTAATTATTTCACGGTCCATTGATGAACGCAACAATGGCTTGGATTTGTTCCGATCGTGTTCGGCAGGTCCTTATGATGATGGTAGCCTGTGTAAGAATGGCAACGACTTCCTCCGTTGTTAGAGCTGCGTCTTCGATAGTTCCGGATGCTGCATGAGCGTACTGACCGGCCTGGAAGGGGTCTTGCGATGGCTGGGAGGCTGCAGCTGGGAACCGATGCTGAACAGAGGGCCGGTTGGGTGACGAACGGTTTTGGTGCTGTTGGTGTGACGGAAGAGCCGGAAAGTTGTCGGTCGTGAAGGCCGGAGGTGGACCAGATCGTCGACGGCGGTCGGGTTGGTTGTTGGTGGACGCTTTCCTGCGAATTGCGATGAACTCAGCTCGCTTTGGGCATTCTTTGCTCGTTGCTTTGTGAGCCGCCCCGCAGTTGGCACACACTGGAACAGCGTCCTCCATCCGCTCACAGGCATCGGGTAGGTGATGCTTGCCACAATCGATGCAGCGCTTTTCCATGTGGCAATTTCTGGTCCCGTGTCCGAACATCAGGCAGTTCTGGCACTGAGTGACATCCCGGTGGACCGGTTGGTATCGGTCCCACTTGATGAAGTAAATGAGCTTAAGCGGTCTATATTTATAGCAAAAATCTTCTTCTTCCGGAAACACATTGGTCGTGATCAATTGGGCGCCAACCAATCAACGCGTTCGTCGCATCGGTGCGGTTGAATACGCTTTGCTAGCGTTGATGGAAAAAATGACGAACGCAATCGGTTTACTGCTGATCGGTTGATTGAAAGGCACTTCGGGTCTTGCACCACACACATACACACTTGCACATATAGTTGAATACGGAAAGTCGAAGAAGGGGAAACGGGCAAAAAAAGAGTCTGTTTTCAAACAAAAGGTATCGTGTTTGGTAGGCCATTTTGCAACGAGAGACGGGAAGAGAAAAAGTTGTCGGGATAGGGTTTGCGCATTAATTGCATCATAATTCTATTTTCGCACTTATAGTTGCGAAC
>JASCZW010016694.1:0-18292 GCA_034211315.2 Aedes japonicus | reverse complement strand
GTTTTTACCGTAGTTCTAAGCTGAAAAAGCTGCAAGAAAAACACTGTTGCACTGTTGTTGTTGTTGGTATATAACAGTATTCTTAGAATATTCTACGACACTCCAAACTATTCTTGTGTTTTGATCTTGTTGTTTTGCGTGATCAACAAGGCGGTTAACGAGGTCTCCATCGTATTTTTGAGCTTCGTGGGACATCATTGCACAATTGTATTCATATTACAGTATTTGTGTTTATTAGTATAGTAGAAATTCTCCATTTCGAATATATTTGATCAACATGTTGACATCACAGGGATTTTTTGTTAATTGTTCATTGTTTCAAAAGGCTAGAAAGTGAAATTCGAAGCACTTCATTTCCATATGCTGACTTAAACTAAAGTTTATTTGTGGGCAAAACCAGGGATTTTCTTTTTTCGGCGATAATTCATGAAGTGAGAATTGTTAAGCGAGTCATTACTCTCTAAGTTTCTAAAAAATGCAATTTTCAAATTCTGTGCATGTGTAATTATGAGCAAGTAAAGTGTCATCTACCTGACTATTCATCTTCAAATCAAAATGTTAACCAAAACATCTGCAATTTAACACCGTAAATATCTTTTTTTGATCATTTACAACATTGAGATCTGTACCAAGGATAGTTTAGAGTACCGAAGGTAATATAGGAATACTGAAAAATAAATTTTACAGTGTTATAGTGTTACGCAGAGACATCGTAAACAGTTTTGTTGATCATGTAGCACATCAAGATCTGCATTCAAGTGATAGTTTGGGTATCTAGGTAATCTATGAATCCTAAAATCTGTCTGTTCCAGTGTTATAATGTGATGTAGAGTTTTTCCAACTGATAAGTACGGTTGAGACATCATAAAAAGCATTATTGATCATGTAGAACATCAAGATCTGAACTCAAGGATAGTTAGGAGTACCGTAGGTAATCTAGAAATACGTAAGTATGACTATTATAGTGTACAGATGTCCCGTTGAGCTTTTTCAGCTAATAAGTACGTTGAAGATATCGTAAATAGCCTTGTTTATCATGTAGACCATTAAGATATGATCTCAAGGATAGTGTAGAGTACCATAGCTATTCTAGAAATACTGTAACATTCTATTACAGTATTAAGGTCTGTATCCGCTATAATCAGGACACCTCAAAACATGAATAAAACATAAATTTCGCATTATATTTCCGTCGTATTTGTTTATTTCAGATTCATGGGATGTGTTTTAACAATTCGTGAAGACAAAACATAGTTATTCGGTATTTGCATAAAATTTTCGAACTTTGCGCTTAACGCCGTCCATTAGTGTTTTTACAGACTCTTCAGAAATCGTAGAAGCCGTCTTTGTCCGAATTTGCTGGAAGTGTTTGATGCCTTTGATTCCTTGCTTCTTTCCAGAAAGCTTCCGCTTCATCAGAGCCCAATATCTCGATCGGTCGTAGCTCTTGGCAATTTGGCGGGTTTGAGGTTTTGGTACAATGTTCACTTGATTTGCTTGGTACCACTCCATCACAGTTTAGCACATGGCATGATGCTAAATCGGGCCAGAACAAAGTTTTTTCTTGTGACTTTTTGATGAAGTGTAGCAATCGATTCTGCAGAACTCTTCTGATAGACTCTGTTGACTGTGCAAATTGTTGCAACAAGATATTTTGTGGGAAATTTCGATGCCTTCTTCGTTCTGAAATGCTCAACTGTAGCATTTCTGGCCATACAGAATAAAAGCCAGCCCTGAAGCTGCTTGAATCCTCCAGGACACAAGTTTCATCGTCCATAACAACGCATGAAAACTCCTCGTCAAATATTTACAGTACAAAACGTCGAGCCCGTGATTTTGCTGCCAAGTTCTGTTTGTCGTTGCGATTTGAAACTGTTTTTACTTTATAACGACTTAAGTACCAAAAATTGTTGTGATTTTTGGACAAAACCAAGGATATCCCCATTTTACAGAGCCACCGTTCAATGGAGAGATTTGATTTTTCGTTAATATCCTTTTTCACCTTTCGGTCCAGGTTTAGCGCGTCCAATGGTTTTGTCTCGTCTCGGTTTCCTATCCACCGTCAGAAACGATTCCAGAGTCGGATGGGCAAATCCAATGTTTTTGCATGGTACAAAATTCGCTTGTGCACTTGTTTTTCTTTCGTCGCCATCTTGAACATGAAATGTAAACATCAATCATAGTCTCATCAGTCATCAGACTCTTAGCTATACCACAGTGAAATTTTTCATTCCTACGTGCAATGTTTCAAAAGTTACAATGATTTGAAGGTGTCCAGATTAATGTGGATACAGACCTTATGACAATCCGTACAGTTTTCAACTACTATTCCTAATATTCTTAATATCCGAACTCCTTATTGATCATCTAGAATATCAAAATCTGAACTCAAGTATTGTTTGGAAGGTCTTGAACAACTTAGATAAAGATTTGTTCCTAAATTTTACCCTTCTAATGAATTGCATCTTTTTAACAAGCATGTGGACCATAAATTATTATTTTGAATTTTGTTTAAATACGGTATGGATCCGTATCACATCAGTAAAATATTTTAGAAATTAGTTGGTGATTAGTTTGTCCTTTCTCAGTTGCCGTCTCCCGCTACTTAAGCAAACTGTGAATCAAGTTTCTTCAAAATCAGTGCTCATGCTAAATATAACTCACAGATTCCTGTTGCTTTTATAACTCTGAAAGTTTGGTCAAGAGTTCAATTGTTGAGATTATATAAACCATTCATTCTGTCTGGTAGGATGTGAGCCTCAAATTGAATACTGGTTTATCAACTACGTTTGTATATGAAAACTTGTCGAAACGATTTTGAATAACGGTTCGTCCATGGATGTTTTGGCGTATTGAGAAAACCATTCGGAAACTCTGAATAAAGGGTGTTCTGATCAAAATTTGATCAAACAGGAATGTGGGTGAGTCGATCAAAGGTTTTACTAATAAGTCAAGTTCTTTTTCTTTTTCAAGTTCAGTTAATACAGAATACTGGAGAAATATTCAACTTAGCTTCTTTTTTACCGAATGACGAATTGCCCGCTTCTTCGTTTAGCACCTGCCATAAGATTTTGTACATTCTCCTTCTCCACTTTATTCGCCGCAGAACGCCAGTTTGCCTTGAACTGTTTCTCGCTCACAACAGCTTTTTGAGTCTTCTCAAGGTTCCGCTTGACGATGGCCCAATATTGTCCTTGGATATCACTTGAATGTTGTTGGCAGAATACCGCTCCATGGCTGTCTTATTTCCGTAATGGCAAGATGCCAAATCCGGTCAAAATATAACGGAACAATTGGGTCGCTTCAGGAAGGCAGTAGACGTTTTTGTAGGCACTCGCTCAGATGAATTTCATGCTTGGCGGTTCCGGTCGCAATGTAAACTGTTGCTCTTCAAGCCACAGGTACAGATGGCCTGCCACACCAGACATTTCTTCGCGAACTTTGACAGTTTAATGTGCTTGAAAATATCTGCCACCTTTCCCCGTTCGGTCGCCGTATGAAATTCCTGTCCAGGAAGCTTTTTAAAGTCTGCTTTGAGGTAAATTTCATCATCCTGTACAACGTAATCATACTTCGTCAGCATCGTCGTGTACAACTTTCACGATCGTGCTTTGACAGACGTGTTTTGTTTATCGTCGCAATTTGGAGTCACCACCCCCTTGTAAGTCGACAGTCCAGCTCGTTTTTTAGCTCTATCCACGGTTGAAGGCGTCACTCTCAGCTTCTTTGCGACATCTCGGACGGAGAAATTGGGATCTTTTTTGTCGTCGCTGTGGCCACCGCCTTTGGATTTCCCCCCGATACAGCTTTCCTGGCTGTCGACAAACGTTCACCGAACACTTTTAATACGCTACATTCAACAATTTCGCCCACTTGGCGTGAGAGTAGTTTGATTGTCTCATGCACGTGCAAAATTTTGATGCGTTGCTTCTCTTCCTTTGACTTCCACGCACACATCTTCAAAATGAGGGTGTGCAAATTTTTAATGCACGATGAAAGGAATGTGTCAAGTTTAAGTTGACCGAATTTTGATCGAAACACCCTTTAGGTATGACGTATACACACTATACTCATAAATAAGTAAATGCAATAAACTCATTTAATGAGTTACCCCAGGTTTTTCCTACGAACTTTAAAAAAGAGTTTAATGGAAATGACGTCTCCTTATTATTGGTGACGTTTCTCTTCGTTTTGATTTTGCAACTGCAATGAATCGGACGAAAGTTCAAATGAATTAGAAAAAAAGTTGAAGTCGTGATTTCTTCAATTAATGTCGTGCTCATAGATGTTGAATATTCTTTCCGACTAGTTAGTTCAGACATTGTGGCTTTTTTCTATCGTACTACAAGGGCCGCTGGCTCTCCAATGTTTCTGAAAGTAGATTATATAAATACATAACGAGAGAAACTTTAAAAAAATCAGTGTTGTAAATTGACTCGGAAAACTCAATTTGAAGTTTTCAACTTTTCCGAAGCATCAACAAATTCAAAAATCATAAGCGTGTTCCAACCACTAGCCAACAAAAAAAAAAAAAAAAATGTAACCAAGATTTAAAAAAATATTGCTGTGTGATTTTAAATCGTGAATTGAGGATCATTTTCATGCCAATATTTTATCTTATTGCATCAAAATATTTCTCTACTTCATAATATTTGAAAATTAAGCCGTAAATCTTGCTCTCTCCGCAGCAGCCGATATCTGTCCTATCCTATTTAAGTTGCAGCAAACTTGCGTATGGTAACCAATAAGCATTAGCATATTCAGTAAATCAACCCTAAATTTGCATTTTTTTTTGCTACAAAGCATTATATTTGCATTATATTAGGATCTTAAATGCTATCTGTTGTAGTATTTGCATTTCAAATGCTATTAAAATGCTTGTAGCCTGTAATAAGCATTTCGAATGCAAAATAGCATTAATGAAGCATTATCATTGCATTGCAGTATAGCAGTCGTATATTGGGCCAAATGTGGCATTTATGTTTCATATAAGGCAACTATATTGTTTGATAGGCTGCCGTAAAGACGTTTTGAAACTGCTTATTGGTTACCTGGGTAGTTACGTGTTGTTTTTGCCATGACATTTACAGCTGGCAACAAATCGAAATTGCGGTGAATTGCTAAGAAATCGTTTCCTTAATTAGGGTCATAGTTTTACAATTTGAATTTGTTTGATCTACGTAAGTAAGGTTGGATGACTTTACCGCTACCATCCTATGAGTAACGATGCATGTTGATAATTTTAGATGAGCTTAAAAAGCGAAGAGAGTTTGCAAGGATAGCTTTTATAAAGGACGTTATTGCACATAGGGTGAATACTACTGATATATTAGAAAACCTAAATTTGTATACTCCCACTCGTATTTTTAGAAATAGACATTTGTTTTATATTAACAATCAAAGAACTAATTATGCCAAGAATGAGCATCATAGAATGATGTCTTGTTATAAGCAAAAATGTGCGAAACAATTGATGTAAAATTAACAAAAACACGCTTAAAAAATTTCTTTACAAGTTTAACCAGGTAACCTGTTATGGATAAATAGACATTAAGAATATCATGTAATAGAAAAGGTCTACTCTGATTGACAACAAGTAAATAAATAAATTCGTTCCAAAATGTCTGTTGAGTACTTTTGGAAGATTACACTAAGTATGGCAAAAGTTACTTGTTTATTATTCGTTACAATTCCTTTTTAATGGTGTCGGCTCGCAAGGCCCACAACCAATTCCACTATCTCGCAGGAGGACCATGATGACGCTGTTGTTTAGCAGTCCAAGCACCACCAGGACTTTCGGCTTTTGTATTCAGAGTCCTGGGCGCACTAACAAGACGGTGACTCATCCACTCCTAACATGGAGAACATACGTCTTTTTTTAGCCGCCCCTAACATGGAGAAAAGACGCTCAAATGGGTGAAGGCTTGAAATTTTACCCTTATTTTTAAAAGCGGGGTAGCTCGCTTTTGCCTGGGCTGCTATCGGATATTTGTGGGTTTTTGGAAGAATCTCAACAGAGTCCAACAACTGCTCAGTCCCCTCACATTCTAAACAGTCCCCGCCGCTCGTTCGGGGCTACTTATTCGTAGCTGTCCGTATCGTATTCAGTAGCTGTCCATCCTATCTGAAGAAACCCCATCATCCGCGACCCGTGGCACTCGCCGGGTTGCTTGCAACTCAGTCCCGTAGAGTCTTCACTTTTTCTACGGCCATCCCGGTCAACCCGGGGCGCAACAAGCAAGATGGTCAGATCAGATGGAGCAAGACCTAGGGGGTACAAGGTACCCAAGGGATTGGAGAGGAGCCACCACGAATCGGGCATTATGGAGGGATATTACGTATCAGGCTATGTTATAGTATTGTGACGCTATGCCATGTGAAATAAATAAATAATGGCAACAGTTGAATAGTTTATAACGAGCGTGTGGATTAAGAGTGTAGTAATTGCCACAAGTCTGACTTATGGTGCCATATGCGCAAAAGAAGTCGTCTGAAAAAAAATGTGAAGCGAATTATATTGCTTATATAGTATATTTGACTTAGCTCGAGTTATTTTTATGTCAAATGACTTTATGCTGAACGACTTTCTGCCAAACGACCTTATGCCATATGGTCTTTCCCTGAAATAATCACACTTATGACGAGAGACAAAAAATCGAGTCGAATATTTTACGATGAGGAACAAAACTGCCAACTGTTACGAAATTCTCGCCGCATAAAAAAGAAATCTGGCAACCCTGATCCCAACGGACGTGTGCACCGGCGTGCGAAGGGCTGCATTTACGCACGCACCCGCTTGTTAGCGCTTTCCGATGTGACACTTTCGCCCGGCGCGCGTGACGTCAGCTCTCTTGCGTTATTTTTCGTTTAGAATTCGGACACACAGCGCGAGGCCCACCTGCCATTCCCTCTATGCTGTCTGTTGGCCGATGTGTTAGCTTCAATGAAAAGAGTGCTAAATTTATGCTGTCATCTGCCGCAATGCCACCGCTACCGTCCGAGATACGACGTGTGAACGAACGGCCAAGAGCCATGCAACCGCCAGGTCCCACCACTAGGTCAGATCCGATATTTGTGAATCGTTGTGCGTCAAAACAAAAGGCCTACCGAGGCGGCACACAATAAGGACCTGGCCGGCCCTCAGGGATTTAATTAACTTCGGGGGTGAAGGCGGCGGTGGCAGCGGCGAAGGTATAACTACTCGCTGATTAATCGAGGGCGGCAGTGCGCTCGATTCAAACTGGCGTTAAATTCAATTTGCGCTGCCGTACTCGTACATAGTAGGCGAGCGTACGGGGAAAACGCAAACCGTTTTTTCCTTCACACTCACACATTAATTGACAGTTGAAATTGTTCGTGACTGACGTTTTAATTTTTCCGATGTTTTTCTCGATCGTACGCTTAGTTTACCTCTCGGGAGAATGATTGATGATGGGCTGACCACGTCGAGATGAACACAACAACACCAACGGATGAATTTTATGCCCGCTATCGCATTCCGACCAACAGCCGCCGGTTGCCATAGTTATTTATTATCCCGTCCTGTTAACGACGATATGAAAACACAAATCTATGGAGACGCATGGCATTCTTCGTATGGCCGTTCGAAAATAAATTCAGATTTACAGCGCACATTATGGGCTTGCAAGCTTGATAGCGGCCGTAAATCACGCCTTGGTGAACGTATTGATTCACTGGCTATCGTCGTCGTCGTCGTGCACGCACGGATGCACAAAAGGCCTGAATTCACATTCCTCGCACGCCGACGCTAAAAACCAAACTGCATACATGGTGACGGGGGTGATGCTGTAAAAAAAGAGACCAAGTGTCGACACCCAACATTGTGACTGTATTAACGGCTGTGTACTGATCAAAAAGCAATCATAAACCCAGATTGAGTGAAGTGCCTTTTTTGCCACCTCACCTCCAAAGTGAAAGAGGTCCATAAAACCGTTAATTCCACAACCATGATGGCGCTGTAAATGTTATTCGCTGGCTACTGCCAAGGGGCTACTATCTTGTCAAACAACAGCATTCTCGTCTTGTTTGTGCAGAGATGGATAGATCTCGTGCGACCGCTGGTTATAATGCCACAATAATGCTTTGGCGATCTAATAAAAATAAAACCGACAACTGCTGGTTGACTGGGTTGGCCTGCTTGGATCACTTCACAGTTTCTATGGTCACGAGATTTTACAACCAACAACGCAGTATCGCAGTAGCCCCAACGCGGTGGTTCGGTGGTGAAACAACAATATACATCAAAACATGTCGCATGTCTTCGGGAAACTCGGGGAGGGGGTGCTAAATGTTTTATTGGACAAGAGGGTTCGCTGGTGGGATGGGACAGAAGAGATATGTAGAGCGCTAGTGGGTGATGCTGTTGCTGCTCCAGCCAGTGTTCGAGGAAGGGGCGGGCGTCGGATGAGAACATTATGAGCAAAGTTTGCTTTGATTTACGAGCGAAAGTTGAATTTTCGGATTTGGCCAGAGTGGAGTACACAAATCAATAGCAGCGCGCAGTCGTTCTACATATGCGCTCGTTCGGATGGAGATTAATTTTAGATTTTTTTCCCCCTGCTGGGAATGTTTTATTACGATTTCGTGAAACTCATACCTTTGATAATTAATTGGTTTCAGATGTGTGAAAAAAAACATTGACATGATCGCCATCATTGACTAAGCTGCTGGAACACATTAAAAGTAACTTTCGAATCCAGTCGAGCAACAACTTTATCCATGGCATTAATTTAATCTTCCAAGAAATGAGCACTCTTAGCACTGCTTAAGGGCTTCCAAAGCCACCACAGCCATTAGATCCCTTCCGACGAAATTTACAACATTTTGATTGAGTTCATCAAAATCAGAACCGGCTATAACCATGCCGATCCGACCTCTGGAGGGGGGATGATAGAATGGGGAACCAGTTTCGAAACTTCATCATTCATTCCACTCCGTCGTCGCCGGCTGCCGGTCGTCTAATCCCCCACAAAGCCAGTGGTTTTACATTCGGTTCGGTCAGAAGCACCTTAATAACAGTATTGTGCTTGGGGCTGCTGCTGCTGCTGCTGCTGCGGTTCAGTGGTTTTCCCAGCGGTACACGGCAATATGATTGTGCGACATTGTTTTGACATGATTCGGAACGGAGGATTTTCCATGCGATAAAACATTGTGTGTTTAGAGAGACACACACACAGCGAGAGAGAGAGAGTTTTATCCATCCCCTGGTTCATGAAGTAATAGCTCACGTAACCGCGTGAAGCGTTCGGATTAGGAATGGGCATTTGTATATAATCAATGAATAATTTACTATTCCATGCAATCGAAATGGAGACAGGCGAGTTTCGATTCGATGCATTAGTGGGGTGGGTAATAAGCCGATAAACCTACCCCACAAGGTGTTTTCGAATGTGTATAGTAGATTTACGGCGTACGGCAACAATCAATGAACAATGCATACATTCAGCAGGAGGTGCAGCAGTTGGCATGTCGGTAATAAATAAGCGACACCAGGTGTCCTGATAAATCTAGTCATCATTCGACGCTGAACACCTTTATTAGAAGGAATGGAAACTCAGTAGGCTGGAGGCACCAGCTGGCTGATGAACGGAAGGTCAGTTTGAATACAGTCTGACTGTTTATGCTTCCTTCCGTTTTCCTAGCGGGTATGACAAGGTGATGACAGGGCAGCCAAAGAGAGAAACGGAAATATGGCAGGGTCATTGTGAATGCATAATACAACTCGTTGGTAAATTCTAATTCGAGTGTCAAATATTGGCTAGGCTAATTCTTGGTGGATTTCAAATCTTGATATTTATTTGAATATTAAAAATGTTCAAAATATGATTGCTTACTGTTAAAAATTTCAAATAGGAATATTTTTTAATTTGGCTGATTGTTTTCAATATATACTAACGTGATTTCTTTTAATTCAGGGTTTTCAAAACATACATTGTTTTAATATAAACTAGAAAACATCCTCAGGTATTTAAGTAACTACATATAATTTGATTCGTCACACTAACACTAAACATTGCACAGTACTTGTCACACCAAATGTTAAACTAATAATAATTCTTGAGTCGTTCGAATACTAATTATCAGTCCTTGCATATCGATTGGCTAACTGCTGAGTCAGAGATATCAACTGGATTCTGCTGCTGTTGTTGTTGTTGTTGTCGTCGTTTATGTTGATATTTTAATCTGCTGCGCTGGTTGAACAAAAGTTCATCGATGTTGTTTTGATTTTATTTATTTATTTGTCGTCAATCCTTTTTGTTACAATGATAGTAACATTTTATGTTTCACTTCTTAGATATATAGTACGCCTTGAAAAGCTTACCTATCAGGTTTACATTTTTAATAATTAGATTATCTAATTAAATTGAAGTATTACTTCAGTTTTGTTTATGTCATATTGAAGTCATAATTTTCTCCGTGTTTTTCTTGTAAGTTGCCATCATCTGATTAGAGGTGCAAATTTGGCTTTATTTGTGCGTTGTTGGCTTGAAGTAAATATACTTCTATTTCGTAGAAACTTATGCAAATTCATAGCGCTCCTTTAACGATTGGATGCTGATGAGCATACAGCGTGCTTTATAAGAAGGAATACGTAACCTTGTCCAACCTAATTTACGAAGGGAAAACATTGCAAACTGCTTCTGTACCGACTCTATTCGTTCTACTTGTATGACTGATAAGGTTGACCAAACTACGCTGCAGTATTCCAGTATTGGTCAAAAATCGCCAAGGGGTCGAAAGTAACAGTTGTAAACAATGACTTTAAACGTAAATTTCCTGAAAATGCCAGGTTGCTAACATCTGTATCCACTACTGACGGGAAGGTACTAACTCCCTGTATCTGTTTTTGCTGCTATTTTGTTTGTGGGAGCAAACAGATTTAAAAAAAAAAACGCTAAAAGTCATTGTTTACAATTGTTACCTTTTTGTTCTTCAAACTTCTATCATAACGTATGCTTCTTACCCGAAAAATACACGTTTTGGGTTTCAGCAACCTGAACAATTCTCATGTTTGGTAGAAATTTGTGTATCATTTGTATGAGAGCCCCCTCCTCCAGAGCGAGGGGGTTTCCAAACTATCATACAATCACTGTCTTCAAAACCCCCAAATTTGGTTCCATTTGCTTGATTAGTTTTCGAGTTATGCAATAATGTTTGTTTCCAATAGTATGAAAGCCCCCCCCCCCTTCAGAAAAGAAAGGGGTCTTGAACCACCATAGAAATTTTTTTGCCTTCAAAACAACCCCATATGCCAATTTGTGTTTCATTTGTATGAGAGGCCCCCTTCCTGAGAGAGAAGCGATCTCGAACAATCATAAGAACCTTCTTCAGCCCCAAAAATCCCTACATACAAATTTTAACGCTTATTGGTTCAGAACGCCAGGGTCAGATAGACAGACAACAGACAGTAGTTCATGTTTATGTGTTAAGAAATCCTGCCTCCAAAAACCCCCATATGCCAAATGTGGTTTGATGGAAGCCCCTCCTAGCAGAGAAGGGAAGGGTATTAAACTTAAAGGGTCTCTTACATGTTAAAATTGGAGTCCTTTGCTTGATTAGTTCTCGAGTTATGCAGAAATTTGTTTTTAATTTGTCCCCAAGAACCCCCCCCCCCACCTTGAATACGGGAGGGGTCTTAAACTGCCTTAGAAACATTTCTTGCCTCCCATTCACTTGATTAGTTCTCGAGGTTTGCAAAAAATGCAGAGAGCGGAGGAGTCTCAAACTACTATAGAAAAAAATGAATCCTAGAGGGTTTGAGTTGTTTAGTGGAATGCCTGTAACTAAAAGTTGGAAGAAAAATCAGTTTTCTCCATTTAATTCCAACTACCTTTGCTTATCTTCGACAGATACGCGTATTTCGTCTACAATGTACAGACTTCTTCAGTGTCTCGTACTAATAACTCGACTTATTAGTACGAGGTTATTAGTACAGTTATTAGTACGAGACACTGAAGAAGTCTGCACATTGTAGACCGAAAACTACGCGTATCTGTCGAAGATAAGCAAAGGTGGTTGGGTAAATGGAGAATACTAATTTTTCTTCCAATTTCTAGTTACTATAGAAACATTTATCTTCTCTAAAAACCTCCACATGCCAAATTTGGTTCCATATACTTGATTAGTTCTCGAGTTATGAAAACATTTGTGTTTCATTTGTATGGGAGCCCCCCTCTTACAGAGAGCGGAGGGGTCTCAAACCATCATAGACATTTTTTTGTCATTTAAAACTTCTACTACTTGCCAAATTTGGTTTCATTTAATTGATTAGTTCTAGAGTTATGCAGAAACTTGCATTTCGTTTGTATGAGAGCTCCCGTCCCCCAACAAGATAGAGGTCTAGAACTACAATAGAAACATTTGTTGCCTTCAAAATCCCCACATGCCAAATATGGTTCCATTTGCTTGATACGTTCTCGAGTAATGCAGAAATTTCAGTATCATTTGTATGAGATCCCCCCTGGAGAGGGGTCTCGAGCCACCATAGACACCATTTTTCCTTCCAGGGAACTCTACTTGTACAATTTGGTTCCATTTGCTTGATTAGTTCTTGAATTATGCAGTAACTTCGGTTTCATTTGTATGGGAGCCTCCCCTTCCAGAGAGGAGAAGGGTCTTAAACTTAAAGGGTCTCTCACATGTTAAAATTGGATTCCTTTGCTTGATTAGTTCTCGAGCTATGCAGAATATGTCTTTTATTTATATGGCAGCTCCCCATTTCAGAGAAGGGGTCACTCGCTATCTTATAGCACCTTATCCGGCCTCAAAAACTCCTCTATACAAAATTTCACGCCGATCGGGTTCAGTAGTCTCCGTGTCTATAAGGTTCAGACAGATTGACAGAAATTCCATTTTATATACACGGTGTTCAATAAGTTCGAATACAAGTTTTCATCATTGCGTAGGTATGCGCCATGTACATATTCTGCATTGGTATTGGTGTCAGCTTTAGCTTCATTCATACGCTACCGAATGTGCGCGGTGTTGACATTCTGTTAGTTGTTGTTCGTTTGTTACGCGCGATGAAAGAGTATCGGGACTTCGTAATTAAGCGTTTTTTGAACGGTGAGCGACCCGGCGATATATTCCGGCTGCTGAAATCGCATGGGGTCAAGCGGAACTTTGTCTACACGACCATCAGGCGATACCGGGAGACGTCCTCGACCAATGACCGTGCGAGATCCGGTCGGCCGCGTTCAGCGAGGACGCCACGGGTCATCAAGATCGTGAGGGAGCGAATTCGGCGCAAAAGAACCGCTCAATCCGGAAAACGGCTGCAGATCTCAACGTTTCCATTGGAACCGCTCACACCATACTCACCAAGGACCTTGGTTTCAGGCCTTACAAAAAACGTAAGGTCCATGGCGTTTCGGAGGCTACCAGCAAAAAGCGGTTGGATCGAGCTAAGAGGATCCTCTCTCGGCACGCTGGTCAGGAGTTTGTTTTTCGGACGAGAAACTGTTCGTGCTGCAGCAGCCACTGATGTGCAAAATGACCGGGTGTGGGCGCCATCGAGGGACAGCATTCCTGAATCCAATATAAACATCCCTCGGTTCCAAAGTGCCGCGTCGGTGATGGTTTGGGGGCAGTATGCAAACGTGGTAAGCTACCCTTGGTGTTTATTGAAAAAAACGTCAAAATCAACGCGGCGTACTACAAAACTGAGGTTTTGGAAAAGGTTGTTGCCCCCAGTCTCCGAAGCCTCTACGGCGATGAGCACTACGTGTTCCAGCAGGACGGTGCACCAGCCCATACGGCAAATGTGGTTCAAGCCTGGTGTCGGGACAATTTAACCGACTTTCTGGACAAAACTTTGTGGCCTCCCAGCTCCCCGGACTTGAATCCTCTCGACTTTTTGTTTGGTCCTATATGATGGCGAAGCTGAACGAATACAAGGTCAGCACTTTGGATCATTTCAAAACGGTAATTCTCAAAATCTGGGACGAAATGCCCATGCAGTCCGTGCGTGCCGCCTGCGACGCGTTCGAGAAACGTTTGAAGCTCGTTAAGAAGTACAAAGGGGGGTCATTCCAAGAGAAATGTTGTAAACGTTCCTTGTAAACATAGCTTTCAATAACATAAATCCAAAAAATAAAAAAACATGTTTTCATTTTTTTAACAAATTTTGAAAGTGTATCGAACTTATTGAACACCGTGTATACAAATTTTAAAAGTAACTTTCAGCATAAATAAGAAATATAACGTTTTTTAAAACAAAGGAAAAGTCATTCAGGAACAAAAAAAAAAGGGGGAGGGGCAAAATGGGAGTCTTGTAGGACTCCAGAATCAAAGTATTTGTTGACGGTTAGTGGGATAGGATTCGAGCCATTTGAGAGTTTCTGGCTCAATTCCATTTTTATATTTTGAATAGAAGCATGGGTATGTTAAGGCGATCAAAAGCCTAGCTGAAAATCAAATAGTAATTCCATGATAGTTACGTATGTCAGATTTTTTTTCCACTTTTATAAATAAGTACTGGGTAGGAATATTTTCATAGTTTAGGAAAATTCACAGATTCCAATGACAAATTTAAAAGCCAAAATAAAGTTGCTGTAAATTCAAATGCTAAGTTTTTCATTAAAATGGGTAGCACTTCATCAGGGCCACACTACTTGGAAACGTCTAATTTATTCAAGCCTTCCAAGATGACTTGACTAACTCCAATTTCCCTTGACAATTCCAGGAAGAAATCAAACTATTCATAATCACGATCTTCTTCAGCAAATGTGGTATAGATTTCTTGGAAGAATGTTGCAAATAGATTGCCAATTTCTTCCGCAGTTATCGTCAACATTTGGAGTTAAGATTCGAGGCAATTTGTCTATTATTTGTTTATTTGTTTCACTCTTTTCTTCTGAAAAGACTAGTTTTGATGAAGTTTTGATTGGGAAAAGCCTGAATGATTTGGCCGCACGCAGATACCGTATCATGGGGCTAAAAACTCTCACTTCATTTGTTAATTCTCAACTACAACTACAAACTTAAACAAAATACATAGTATGTATTTTTATTGCAGGAATAAAAAATTAAACTTTTAACTGATAAAGGAATACCAGAGAATATCCCAATCTAGTAGTTTTATGAAAAGTTGCTGAAGACACCAAGTTTCTAGAGCCTAACGTTAAAGAGATATTAATGGTTTCCTTTCAGCGCTACCATAGAAAACTGTTTTTTTAGATAATTAGCACTCTGCTCAAATTTGACGATTTCAATATGTTCTAAGAAATTAATGGAATTGTTAAAATAAAATATTTTGCTGAACACAACATTTTGCTCTCTGATGACCACATTTTAATATATGGTGATTGAAGTGTCTGTGTGACGTCATAATCAACCGCCTCAAATAGAGTGGGCGGGTCCTGGCGGGGTCTAAAACAGATTGTATTTGAAAGATTATCTTATGAACAAGTATTTCTGAAATTTTCAGCGTTGGGTACTGAAGGGGTACCTAGTATAACGTCAGTTTGAAATAGTACAGGTTATAAGCCAATTTATATTTCACATGTAACGTAATGTTTAACAAACTTAAAATAATATATGCGGGTCCTGGCGGGGTCTCAAATTAATTGTATTTGGAAGAATATCTTATGAACTAGTAATCCTGAAATTTTCAGCGTTGGGTATCATAGGGTACCTGGTTAATTCTTAATACAAAAAGTTTAGTAGAAGAATAAAAAATATGCTGAGAAGTGTTATATTATCTATTTAACAAACGAGCGTCCATAAATAACGAAGCATATTTTAACCTGTTTTCAGATCCTAATGCCTTCACTCGCATTTTGACTTTATATCTAGAATAATTTGTCAAAAGAACCTATTTGATTATGTATACAAACATGTAAACAAAATCAAATAGGCCTTTCTGAAAAATAACTCTTTGAAATATATATCTCGTCTCTACTTCTGAAACTCTTCTCACACTTCCGAAAATGCTACGCGATTTATGCATGTTCCCTTTATAAAGTTATACACAGCGAAGCGTCAATACAGCAACTTAAAGCATCAGTAGTGACATCGTTGAAGCTCAACATTCTATCTACAAAAGTGCTAAAATTTCAAAAATACAATAGTTACAATTTGACCTTTTACTAACAATATATCGCATTTTGCCCAGCTTTCTTCAAGTTTGTTAAGCATTGCGTTGCTATTCATACCATTTCAAAATAAGGATTTACTAGGTACCTTTTGGCACCCAACGCTGAAAATTTCAGGATTACTAGTTCATAAGATAATCTTTCAAATACAATCTGTTTTAGACCCATCAGGACCCGCCCACTCTATTTGAAGGCGGTTGAATTATGACGTCGCACAGACACTTCAATCACCATATATTAAAATGTGGTCATCAGAGAGCAATGTTGTGTTCAGCAAAATATTTTATTTTAACAATTCCTTTAATTTCTTAGAACATATTGAAATCGTCAAATTTGAGCAGAGTGCTAATCATCTCAAAAAACCAGTTTTCAGGTAGCGCTGAAAGAAAACCATTAATATCTCTTTAACGTTAGGCTCTAGAAACTTGGTGTCTTCAGCAACTTTCGTAAAACTACTAGTTCTAAAACTTTGTGCAGAAGACGTAGCTGGAAAAAGTTAGAATTTGAAAGCGTAGTTAAGCCTTATGAAAGGTTAGGCGTGTTTTTCAAAAGATGCGGAATAACATTTTGAGCAACTCTTCTGAAGACACCTACTCGATAAAATGATGACAAAGGGTGAAAATGTTTTTGACCGTCTTTTTCAGAATTGTGCCACTGTGCGCCTTGCCGAAAGCTTACGCTTGAATGAGGCAGAAGCAGAAGCGTTGAAATCAAACAGCATGTACAATTGGTTGAAGCTAGCTCACATGAAGCGCATTGGATCATGCTAACCATACATAGCATGAAGAGAATCCAGCTGTAAAAAATCTCGTTGGCGAATGATTCGTTCTGGTGCGTAGATGTTCAGCTGTGCGAGGATTGCCTAGGAATCTGTACCTCCCAAAAGGACTTTAGCTACAAATATAGCTTGCATGGAATTTCTCCATTTCTCCAAAGTTTCTATGCCCAGCAGCCTCCATTGATCATCGTATGGTGGTAGATTGAGAGGGTAAACTCATGGCAGAGAACGGAGGGCGTAAATTTTCATTGAATTGTTTCGATCTTAGAGATCCTAGGGTCGCGGAATTCGTTTGCTATTTTGAAAACAAATACAAGCTGTCGGTTAGCTCTGCAGATCCACAAAACGATCAATTAATTCTTGTAATTCGAGACAGTCTTCAATACATTTTAACACCATGCATATTTTGACATCATCGGCATAACATAAACGGCATCCTGGCGACAGTGCCTTCGATAGCTCATTGATAAATATGTGAACTAGCAGATATCCTAAGTTGCTTCCTTGTGCTACGCCTGATAGGTTGGTGAATGGTTCAGAAGATTCACGTCTAATATTTACTATAAGCTTCCGGTCCGTAAGATAAGATCTAAACCAGCAGGTCAAGTTCCTAGAAACGCCGAGTCATTCTAGACGTTCAAGCAAGATTCATGATCAAAACGATCAGGTGCAGCTTTCAGTCAACCAGCGTTAACCAGTGCGCAGAGAATCAACGTTTGCAATCAGAAAGAGGTAAACTGCACAAGGGTCGTCGAAGCACATCGTTTGGGGTAAAAACCGAGTTGATCCGAGGACATGTAGTTTTTTTAAAAAAAAAGCAAACAGCAACAAGATCTTCGAACATGCACACAATGAAGTTATTCTTCGATAATTCGTTATCGTTTTTTTATGCGCTGGAAACATAATAGAAATTTCCCAGTCAGAAGGAAATGTGCACTCTCGCCTTGACATAATGAAAGAAGCGTCAAGGGAGTTGGATGCAGAACATCGCAACATCTTTTGAATATACGACGAAGAATATCGTGCATGACTAGACGATGTATGGAAATTTTAGTTTATCGAAGGCAGACTTGGTGTGTTGGAGAGTGACTTGAATATTTCTTAGAGGGCAGACATCACGCGGCGTGTTTCTACAAGCCTTTTCTATTTGTGATGGTGAAACTCTGCTAAGCAAAAGGACGGTTATTACGGGTGCTCTAAGCTATTTGTTCCTTCAAACGCCGCATGAGTGAGATTTGCTCCAGAAGGTGGGACGGGACTGGTTCTCAACGGAGGAACATGATTAACAATAACACTGTGCGTTATGCTGGAGCGACATTCAATTGCATACTTAACATCACCAGTGGAGCTCATTTGTGCCCAATATATGCGATGAAGTGTCCTCTAGCGGTTTGTAGAT
>JASCZW010016693.1:0-18282 GCA_034211315.2 Aedes japonicus | reverse complement strand
AAAATACTACTAACTAGTTGCAAAATCCGTTATAATTCTGTTTTTATCCACAGGTCGGGTTGTTAGATACATTTTCAAATGCCCGCTTTTAATATAACTGTTGTGAGATGTCAAAAACAACACCACTAGATTTTTATTAAAGTTGGATTCGACAATTCAGGGCCTCAGACATCTCAGCCGGCAAGAGAACGGTTTACAAAGCCGGAAGGCGGGAATCTCTAGGATTGCAAATTTTCTTGACTTTCCTGGGCATAAAGTTACGTTGTGCTTGTCACTCATTGTATAAATTCAAGCATTGGTGTTGTCATAAAAAGCTCTGAATTAATAACTACGGAAGTGTATCTAGAATTCTATGTTGAGAGCAGGCAAAACCTGGTTGAAAAAAAGTGCCCAAACCAGTTAGAACTGAAGATTCTCAAGAGCAAAACATTTCAACTACAGTAACTGTTCGCTAACTGGGCTAAGTGCACAGCCCAGTTAGCGGATGCTGCTCGATAACTGGGTTGACATTTCAGATGTAAATAATTTTCGAGGGGGCTTTCGATCTGATTTCGGTTGGCATATTTCATTGCGCAATACATAAATTACATAATGTTTTTATGCTTTATACGTTATTGCGTTGTAGCATATTGTGAACCCAATTGTTCAAAATATTTTGTATGGGATTACAACTCCATTTCGTACAATTTAACAATGTTTCACTCCTCCTCGAACCTTATATGCCTTTCACATGCCCCTTCCGAATTTTGACAACAAGATATCAAACGCTGATTCTTGAAGTTTATTTGCTTTTTAACTGGGCTATACTGCCGTTCTACGCATAACTGTCCCATGTTGCAAAAGTTGTAGTTGAGAAAAAAGCGTTTTATGTTTTGCGTCACTATTGTGTAGGGCTGGTAAGATTCGTGGTAAAACCCACAAATTTATGAGTGGCATTTGAAGATGTGGCTGAGTTTCGATGTAATCTGTGGTATTACAAACAAGAAGATTATTTTTGTACGTAAAATACGAGGTAAATTATTCAGTGGGACTGATATGCGTAGAATCTTGCCTTGCAGCAGAAAATTCTAGGCATGTAAGTCGCACTGCATGATGTATTGATGGATCGTTGGCGATAGAATTTACGTTTTGAAATACACATGCCATGTGCATTATTGTTTATGCTCCTACCATGATTCTGATTATTGTTTATCACCATATCATCATTAAAAACACAGTTCGATCAAATGCAATTGGTGGCCTATATAGACAATTTAATGTCAATGTTATCATGTCAAATTCATTGTTTAAGTTTACACATAAGCCCCTTATCAATGCTGAGTGTCGAGTAGTTCCTACAAAGAATGTTGTAAACTTAAATCAATTTTGTTTTCTAAGATCTCTTAAGAAATGTAGTAGTGGGACTTTTATGCCTAGAATTTCAACATGGGACAATCTAACTTGATGTTTTTTTTATACAAACTCAGAATAAAGTATATAATTTTTTGTTTGTATCCAATAGTATAGTTAAAAAATGAAGCATATATTGAAAAAGCTGCAATTTGACCAAAAGCAACATGGGACAGTTATGCGTAGAACGGCAGTATAGCCCAGTTAGCGAGCGCCCAGTTAAAAAGCAGCCCAGTTAAACAGCACCCAGTTAGCGAACAGTTGCTGTATTCCCGATAATTTATTCAAAAAACTTATTCAAATTTTTTAAACCAAGATTCAAACGTGAATTTCTCGAAACTCTTAGAACTTCCATGCAAATTAGTGTCACCATTTCAAAGGACAATTTTTGCCTATCATGATTGTGCTAGTCTGCGTGGAGGTGTAACGTGTTTCCAGAAGTCACGTTTGAATCTTTGTTTAAACGCCATTTAGAATAAGTTGTCGAGAATTCTTCTTATATCAATAGAATCAACCAATTAACCAATGAAAACATATTTCTAAGGATCAAATGCGATAAGCAACCGACTTGGTGAACTTTTACGATGAACGGAGCAGAGCTTTAAATAGTTACTTTGACTCAGTTAAATTCATATTTTGATAACTCGCTCTATAAGTTAATTTTCAAAATTAAGCGTATCATGAAATGGTTGTCCACGATCAGTCGTGCCAATTCATCTTACAGTGTTTTTTCTCTAATTCCACAATCTAATGCTTGAAAAATCATCAGGGAGGGTTCTTTAATTATGTCACGCAGTAAGGGAAGGTCCATTAATTACGTCACGCAGTAAGCGGGGAGGGGGGGTTAGAAAACGTTACCATCGATAAACCAAATTGAAGGTCCATACAAAAAAACGTGACAAAAGGGGGGGGGGGGGGCTATAAAAAGTATTTTTTGTGTGACATAATTGATGGAAGTTCCCTAAGGGGGGAGGGGGGGGGTTTGGAAAACGTGACAAACCATACAAACAAATTTGAAGACCCATACAAAAACGTGACAAGGGAGGATGGGGTTATTAAAAGTCACTTTTTGCGTGACATAATTAATGGACGTTCCCTCACGATATTCAATTGTTTTCTAAAATAAATGCAATGAACTATTATAAAAATCGACCGCAACAAGTTCAGCATACAACATCTTCTATAATCATCAAATCAAACTTCTTGTCGAGAAGTGAATCAACTGACTCGAAATAACTATTAACATCTCCGTATGGAAGGCTGAGCGGTAAATGGGAACCGAACGGTAGCTTGAGTGTAACGTTTCCCTTGCACAATCACCGACGATGACTGCAGTCATGACGATTGCAATATTGTCAGCTAATTTGGAGAAATGCTGCTCCGGTGCAACTGCGACCGATAACAGTTTGCTTTACAAGATGGCTTTCTTGTGTGACTTAACAATTCAAGATCACTTATGTAGTGAGAATCGTTTTGATGAAACATTTTCAATAGAATTATCGAAAGAAAATGAGTGAAAGCAAACGTTTGTGGTAGACCTATGTTTAGTCTAACAATTATTAATTCAATTGTAACCGAAAGTATCCAATTTTTCCAAGAACCAAAAAATACTAATAAGCTAACAAGCAAAAGTAGGATAGGATTTTCTAGTATATTAAACTTTTAAGTTTGAGTCTATATGTTCTCTCACCGAGAAAAAACGTCTCCGTTTGATTCTAATCGCTTTATTTCTTCATCCAATTACCCTTCCTCGCATATTTCACTTCCACTCTCAAATCAAATCGCACAATCGCACCAATCACAGTGCCCGGAGAACCGCAGGACGTCATAGCAGTGCCGGTGAATTCCACTACCATCAAAGTGACGTGGAAGCCACCGAAGGAGAAGAACCGAAATGGCATCATCCGAGGGTATCACATCCACGTGCAGGAGATGCGCGAAGAGGTAAGTCTAGTCTACTACCTTTCCTCCACAAATATAACCAACGTTTACGCCGTTCCAACAGGGTCGAGGTTTGTTGAATGAACCGATGAAGTACGACGTGGTGGATGCGATGGAATTCAACGTTACCAGTCTGCAACCGGACACCAAGTACTCCGTACAGGTGGCGGCACTGACGCGGAAAGGCGACGGCGACAGAAGTGCGCCGATTGCAATCAAAACTCCCGGTGGTGTCCCGATAAGACCGACGGTAAGTCTGAAAATTTTGGAGCGGGACCCTACGGTATCGATCGAGCTGGAATGGGAACGACCAAAGCAGACTTACGGTGAACTGCGAGGGTATCGCGTGAAATGGGGGGTTCGTGAACAGCCACTGAATGAGGAAACTATAATGAAGGAAAACACACTAACTAAGCGCATTAACGAGCTAGAACGGGGTGTGGAGTATGAATTCAGAGTAGCCGGAATGAACCATATCGGAATTGGTCAGGAAACAGTAAAATACTTACAAACTCCGGAGGGAACACCAACAGGGCCTCCGACAGATATCGTAGTTAGATTTCAGACACCTGATGTAGTTTGCATCACTTGGGAGCCGCCTACAAGGGAGCACAGAAATGGACAAATTACGCGTTACGATGTTCAATTTCACAAAAAGATTGATCATGGTCTAGGCACGGAGAGGAACACAACTGTCAGGAAAGCTGTATTTACTAACCTGGAAGAAAGTACGGAGTACATTGTCAGAATCCGTGCCTACACGAAACAAGGAGCAGGACCTTTTAGTGAAAAGAAAATTGTTCCCACAGAGCGCGATATGGGGCGTGCTCCACTTTTGGTGCAAGCAGTTGCTACTTCTGAACAAACCGTGGAAGTATGGTGGGAAACTGTTCCGTCACGCGGCAAGCTAGTCGGTTACAAAATTTTCTACACCATGACTGCAGTCGAAGATCTCGATGAATGGCAAATGAAAGTAGTTGGAGTAACAGAATCTGCTGATCTCTTGAACCTGGAAAAATTCGCCCAATATGCCATTGCGATTGCTGCCTTGTACAAAAACGGTCCGGGTAGACTTAGCGAGAAGGTCACTGTAAAAGTGAAACCTGAAGACGTTCCCCTGAATCTCAGAGCTCACGATGTCAGTACGCATTCCATGACGTTGAATTGGGCGCCACCGATCCGATTGAATCCAATTAATTACAAGATTTCCTTCGATGCCGTCAAAGAGTTCGTCGATTCGCAGGGTATCCCTCAGAAGCAACTACTGCCGAAGCGCGAGATCGTACTTAAAAGCCACGTGACTTCTCACACAATTGGAGAACTATCACCATTCACCACTTATTTCGTAAACGTTAGTGCCATTCCAAATGATTATTCTTACAAGCCTCCCACGAAAATCACAGTGACCACTCAAATGGCAGCTCCGCAACCAATGGTTCAACCAGATTTCTATGGAGTCGTGAATGGAGAAGAGATTCAAGTGATTCTCCCACAAGCCTCCGAAGAATACGGGCCAATCTCACACTACTACTTGATCGTTGTACCAGAGGATAAATCAAACCTGCACAAACATCCGGATCAGTTCCTTACAGAAGATCTCCTACCGAGCAAGACGCGCTCGGAACGTCTGAACGCACCGTACATCGCAGCGATGTTCCTTCAAAGAAACATACCTTACACGTTCCATCTGGGATCTGGAGAAACCAACCACAATTTCACCAACAAAAAGCTCGAACGAGGCAAACGCTACCGCATCTTCGTCCGAGCAGTCGTAGATACTCCCCAGAAACACCTCTACACCTCTAGTCCGTTCTCCGAATTTCTCGCTTTGGACATGAAAGAAGCTCCAACCGGAGAACCCCCACATAGACCGAACCCCAATGTCCCGCAAGACCCAGAGATTCTTATTCGAGGGAAAAGCGAAGAACCAGGAATGATTTGGGTGGTTGGTCCCATCATAGCTGCACTCGTGTTGTCCTTTCTCTTAGTGATAACTTACTTTGTTCGACGACGACGCCAACCGTATAAAACTCCAGATCAGGCAGCCGTAACGCGGCCATTGATGGCGGCTGACTTGGGTGCGGGACCTGCTCCTACCGATCCGGTCGATATGCGACGGCTCAATTTCCAAACTCCCGGTATGATCAGTCATCCGCCTATTCCCATCTCAGAGCTGGCCAACCACGTGGAACGACTTAAAGCCAACGATAATCTCAAGTTCTCACAAGAATACGAAAGCATCGAACCGGGTCAACAGTTCACCTGGGACCATTCGAACATGGAAGTTAACAAACCGAAAAATCGATACGCAAACGTGACCTCTTACGATCATAGCAGAGTTATACTACAGCCGATCGAAGCAGTACCCGGATCGGATTACATTAACGCCAACTATTGCGATGGCTACCGGAAACACAACGCCTACGTTGCTACGCAAGGACCTCTGCAGGAGACATTTGGCGACTTTTGGCGAATGTGTTGGGAGCTAAAGTCTTCTACGATCGTCATGATGACTCGGTTGGAGGAACGGTCCCGAATCAAATGTGATATGTACTGGCCAGCACGAGGCACCGAAGTATACGGCGTTATGACGGTGACAATCACGGAAACTCAGGAATTAGCTACCTACAGCATAAGGACGTTCCAAATTTGTCGAAGCGGAAGCAACGAGCGAAGAGAAATGAAACAGCTCCAGTTCACAGCATGGCCAGATCATGGCGTTCCAGATCACCCTGCTCCATTCCTACAGTTTTTGAAACGCACCAAGGTACTCACTCCTCCCGATTCCGGACCTATCATTGTACACTGCTCTGCTGGTGTTGGTAGAACCGGATGCTACATTGTTATCGATTCTATGTTGGAACGCATGCGTCACGAAAAGATGATTGACATCTACGGCCACGTGACCTGTTTGCGTGCACAGCGCAACTACATGGTACAAACCGAGGATCAGTACATCTTCATTCACGATGCTCTTCTGGAGGCGGTCATTTGCGGTAGTACGGAAGTCCCAGCAAGAAGTCTTCACAATCACATTCAGAAGTTGATGCAAACCGAGCCCGGCGAGAATATTACTGGAATGGAAATGGAATTCAAGAAGCTATCGAATGTGAAAGCCGACTCGTCTCGATTCGTGACGGCCAATTTGCCATGCAATAAACATAAAAACCGATTGGTTCACATACTGCCATACGAAGCATCTCGTGTCTGTTTGACGCCAATACGAGGCGTGGAAGGCAGCGACTACATAAACGCCAGTTTTGTCGATGGGTAAGCATTGTTTGATTATCGAATATAAAATATGTTCTCAAAAGGTTATTTTACAGTTATCGGTATCGCAATGCATACATTGCTGCCCAAGGTCCACTTCAGGAGACAGCGGAAGACTTCTGGCGAATGCTGTGGGAGCATAATTCCACCATTGTTGTGATGTTGACCAAGCTCAAGGAAATGGGACGGGTAAGAGTTGCACTTTCACTTTCTTTTGTGAATGAATAACCTCGAAACTTGTTTTTATTTATTTACAACAGGAGAAGTGTTTCCAATACTGGCCCCATGAGCGCTCGGTGCGGTACCAATGCTACGTAGTCGATCCCATTGCCGAGTACAACATGCCACAGTACAAACTTCGTGAGTTCAAAGTAACCGATGCCCGGGACGGTTCCTCGCGTACTGTGCGGCAATTCCAGTTCATCGACTGGCCAGAACAAGGAGTGCCAAAATCAGGTGAAGGCTTTATCGATTTCATCGGACAGGTGCATAAAACGAAAGAACAATTCGGGCAGGACGGCCCTATTACCGTGCACTGCAGTGCGGGTGTCGGTCGGACAGGGGTTTTCATCTCGCTCAGCATTGTGTTGGAGCGAATGCAGTACGAGGGTGTGCTAGATGTATTCCAGACAGTTCGGATACTGCGATCGCAGCGGCCAGCGATGGTACAAACGGAGGTAAGTTCGAATAGTTGAAAGAATAAATAATATAGGCACATAGGAGCTGGCTACATCACAAGTGATCAGTTCAAAGCGGACGCATGGTTGATTGTCTTTTGAGGACTCCTCTCTTTCTCACAGTAGCACAGGTGATCCATGTGTAGGTATAAACGATTATAAGCTACTGTTCTTTATGGAGGAACCCAGGTAATGCAACAATGCGAAGGTGCCATAGTGGGTTTTCGAGCTGTCTGAGCAAAGTAATTGGTGATCGCAGATACTACGTCCTCACTTTAGCTTTACTTGGATGTTTCAATGGGAGAAGTAGTCCAAAGCTTTCTTTATCCATGGCCATAGGCACGAAACTAAAGAAGCTAATTCTGTCAATGCCAATGAAAAAGTCCGAAATAAAAATCAAATCAAACGGCTGTGTCATATGAGTAGAGTTTGGAAAATGGTCACGAGGATGGTTTTTATTTCTCTGTAAAATTCAGTACACGATCACCAATTTTACTCAATTTTGAGTCGTTTTTGAGTCATTTTCGTCAAAAATGGAGTCACTCAAATACGAATAAGTGTAACTGGGATTGACAAGTCAACTTTTCTGTTTCATTAATTAGATTAAATTGAATTAAATAGATATATCGACTTGTTTATCCCAGTTACATTTACTCATATATAGGTGACTCCACTTTTGGCCAAAATGGCTTAAAATTAAGTAAAATTGGTGGCATACTTATATTGATGGTTTACTTCTCCAAGTAGAGCGGCTACAAAGAGCAGGACAGGCAGTGGAACTCTTCCTTTACAAACCAATTATGAAATATGTTTTTCAAAAACTCGTAGAATGAATTTCATGCAAATATTGGGTATCTTCGAGTTGCAAGGCTGCCCAATAACTGTCTTAAGTGCTCTACCTAACCGAATCGTGTGTGTATTTGTTTTTCGGTTACAGTTGCTCAGTATTAGCGAGAATGTTTGGTTTGCGTTTGGAGATTTGCGAGTGTCGTCGATGACCAATTTTCCTGTTAAATTCGCTTTCGAGGCTTCAAATGTTGTGACGCTTATTCAAAGCTGCTTCAGCGCGATGAAAGAAAAAAAAATATTATTTGAAAATTGTGTGGAAACTAGCTCCTAGTGTAGATTCAATTTTTGCCCAATTTGAAACGTTGGATAACGTTGGTAAAATGACCTGGTTGGTAAATCATGAGGTAATCAGCAGATATAGCATGAGCATGGTTGCTACTCCGTTACTGCCACATCAGCTGTCATTACACAAAGAATCAACAGATGATGCTTGGGACTAGCATACATCCTCAATGTCTAAAAGCTGGTGATCCCAATCTAAGGCAATACCGGCACCGTCCTCGCCCGAATGCAGGTCAAATAAAGAAAGGAATATGTTGATGTAATACTCACTTTATTGGAAGCCGAGAACACCTCTGAACTTCCACGAGAAATCACTCCGACACGAATGCCATATAAATGGTAAAGTGTCGTTAAAAAATAGTAATAATAATAACGAGAAACCACTGGGATGTTGGATAACAGGATTAGGTGGCAGCAGGGCTCGTTTTGGTAAACGATCAGCTGAATTAACGCGGTGTTTAGAAAAATACACTAAGGTTTTTTACACGTTTTTTTGCGCGGATTGTTTACAATCCGTGTTAAAAAAACCGTGCTAATTCTGAGTTCCATGTAAAAAAACCGTGTTTATTCCGGAATCCATGTAAACAATGCGATAACATGCTAAGTCTTTTGCTATGAAAAACACTTAGAAGATTTTGTAAACAGTGGAATGGATAGCCCAACAAGGTCCAAGAAGCAAGCGAGGGCACAAAATAGGACCGAAGTGAATGTGTGTGGGGATAAGTGGGGATAATACAGGTACATTCATTATGGTACACACTGATGGGCAAAATAAAGTGCCCACCTCATCATTTTTTGAATTTCTCTCATATATTTGGCAAATTAAAGTAAACACACTGTAGTCTTATTTTCCATATTTTTTTATATCTTGTTTTTCATATTCTTTTGAAGTTTCACTTATGGACTAATAATAAAAAAAAGAGTTCGACTTGAAGAAAATCAATTCATGTTGAAAAAAAACAGTGACAAAAAAAAAGTGCCC
This sequence comes from Aedes japonicus, assembly GCA_034211315.2. Taxonomy (NCBI): domain Eukaryota; kingdom Metazoa; phylum Arthropoda; class Insecta; order Diptera; family Culicidae; genus Aedes; species Aedes japonicus. Next base: position 8,892 of record JASCZW010016693.1, on the reverse strand, counting down.
ACCTTATTTTGGGTCCTGGGCAGATAAATTTAGTAAAAGAAAAGCATTTGAATAATTTATGTGTCCTCCTTTGGCCTTCAGGATTAGCTGTAGTCGCATCGGTATGCTCTCCTTCATGTTCCTTAAGTGCTGTGGATCAAGCTCTTCCCTGGCGCGCTTCAGGGCTTCAAAATAGTTGAATTTATTGGTAAAACCAGTTTTGTCAACCTTTGCATCTAGAATCAAATTCCACAATTCCACAAATTCTCGATGAAGTTATGGTCCGGGCTTTGTGGAGGCCATTCGAGCGGTTTGATCCGACAAAACCGGAAGAAAGCCTTGGTCTGCTTGGCAGCAGGCTTCGGGTCGTTGTTCTGTTGAAATACGAACTTCTCTTCAAGACCCGCCTGGATCAGCGAAACCTCCAGATTTTCTCGCAGGATGTTGATGTAGGAATCTGCCGTCAATATCCCGTCGATTTTCACGAGGCTACTTACTCCACTCCACGAAAAACACACCCAGACCATCACATTTCCTCCTCCATGCTTCACCGTGCCTTGGATGTGGCGCTACTGAAGCACCCCACCCGATCTGCCCCACACAAGGAACCCACCGCTTTTGATTAAAAAGCTTTTTAATAAAATAGAACTGTTTTCCAGTACTCTACGGGCTTATCAGCATGCTCAATAGCAAGCCGTTTGGCTTTGTTTGCCTTGCTGATAAATGAGCGCTTCCGAGGTAGCTTGTTTATCAACCCTCTGCTACAAGACGGTGACAAATAGTTCGACCAGAAACTGATAGCTGAAGGTACTTTTGGGTTCGTGTATCCGTTTTGCGCTTCCTGCCTCTGCCTGGGAGATCCACCACTGATCCGGACGTTTTTTGTTTCAGTAGATTTTTTTCAACCGCTGTCTTGCTAATACTGTACTTCCTAGCGACAGCCCGGTGCGGTTTACCGTTTTGCACGTCACGAACCACACATTTTCGTATACACAAGGGAATTGCTTTCGAAATCACTACGTTCTCCATTTTTTCAACTGAATCAAACACGATCACGTTTACAAATGCACCAGATCAAGTTGCTTGCTTCAAAACACGACAAAGTATCAAAACATAAAAAAATCTAGGGGTATTTCGACGGAAACTTATCGAAAACATCGATTTTTGAAGTGGGTACTTTTTGGGCACTGTTTTTTTTTTCAATACAATTTTTTTATTTAGTTCTTTAAGTCGAACTCTTTTATTATTATTCCATAAGTGAAACATAAAAATAATATGAAAAATAAGATATCAAAAAAGCCTACAGTGTGTTTACCTTAATTTGAACCAAATAATTGAGAGAAATTCAAAAAATTTGCAAATATTTTGCGTATAAGTGTATCTTGAGATTCTTAATATCTGTAAAAGTGCGGTCTCCAATAAAGTATTTCACACTGTCAAGGGCATGTTGGCGCTACTCTCAAAATGGGATAATGGCTTACTTGCTCCAGGATATGGTGGCACAGCGAATATGGCGCACTAATTTTATAGATAACAATTAATTGTTATCCCCACCACCAGTTCACGCCTCCCTCAAACTACCACATCTCACAAGGTGCTTTGTTGTTTTTGTTTCGGTGCTCACTCGAACAATAAATAAACGAAACAATACGAAAAGCGTCATTCCCGATTACAAAATAGTGTGCAATAAAGCATCAACACAACCGTTCACAGCCGATGCTCGAAGTAAACTGTTTTTACGTAAACTTTCAATTTATAGAACTGTATCCTACACACTATTTTACTATCAAGTAGAAGGTTCTATAGTCAATCTATGATAATCCATTTAAAATTACGATTGCTTTTGGTAAAAATAAGAGTTCGTAGATGCATATCGTGCCTTCTGGCAACTTTATGCTTCTATTGATATCCAAGCTAATCGGTTTAGTACCACCCTGTGGAGACTTGGTCCTATGATTAAGCCAATGATCTCATTTGCGCCAATCCGTTCAACCAATCGGAATGTTTTGTGATATAGTGGGCGGTATATTATAATTTGAGACAATTCAATGCAGACGTCTTCCAAATTTGGCAGATCGACAAGCAATCGTTGAACCTGGAGACCTCATAGCAAGATGCTTAGAGGAGGACCGGAAGGTTCCATGAGCTATCTCCCCCTATAAGGTAATCAGCGGATGCAGTCCAGGGTCTGACGGAATGCCCCTGCTGTATACAGAAATTGTCTCCGTTTTATTCGGTCCATGACTGCACTTCGCTAGCCTTGCAGTCTGCGAAGGGTCCGCAGGTCGCCTTCTACTTGATCGATCCACCTTGCTCGTTACGCGGCTATTCTTGTTGTGCCCTTCGGATCGTTATCGTGAAATATTTTAAGTGAGCTGTCGTACAAAGTTCATACGACAAGCCCAGCCCACCGTAGTCGACGAATTTTAGCGGAGTGATTTTATGGTTCAGTCCGCAGCGGCATGCCCTCAGATGCGATTACAGAGGACAATTCAAAGAAAGTTTATGAAATTGTGTTGGCTGACCGGAAAGTGAAGGTGCGTGAGCTAGCAGATGTCACAAAGATTATTACTGAGCGCACACGTCATATTTTGGACATGATTCTGCAAATGAAGAACACCAACGCGAGAGCACTTCGAAACAGTGTTAAGACTTGCTGATGTGGATTTTCCACATTTTTTTCATTCCTTGCCAATCAATAGTATGTAGTTTATTCCTTATGGTATCATGATTTGCTGATTGGTAATCAAATATTTCTCGAGTACTTTTTTAAACAGACGTATCTGAGTTTGTAAACAAAGGGGGGAAGGAAGATTCAAACGTAAATGTCTTAAAACTTTCAGCACCCCCATGAAAAATAGCATCACCATCATGTAAGGGGAAATAATATTGGGTAGGGAACAGCTTAAGCACCCGAAGACCCTATTTCAAGCACGGGGTAAACGTTAACATGCAATGCTCATTTTTTGCAGTATGGTGCTGTGAAGCACCATACTGCAAAAAATGTGCTTTGTAGGTTAACGTTTACCCCGTGCTTGGAATAGGGTCTTGGGGTGCTTAAGCCGTCCCCTACCCTACCTTGTGTTTCTCTCTCTCTCTCTCTTTTGTTCCCTGTGTTGGTGGCCCTGGTTTGCATAAAAGTGCTAAGGGTTTCAATAATTTGACGTTTGAATCATACTCGAGATTTTCTCGAATTCATTGTCTACAAGTATTTCATAGTAATGCACAAACAAAGAATACTCGACTGCAGTGAGGAAAGCTTGTAGTTTGTAAATATGTAATTTAACTTCAGGAGGTGATCTAGACATAATTTCTTCAAGAACACCGAAAACCTTTTTTTTTGGAGGAAAGTAAACCGAAACAAAAATACGTGTTTCGCCTGCGACTTGAACTTTTGCCCACAAGTGTTCAAATTCTTTATATTGAGTTGTCACTATGATTTCAGAGTAAAAAGTGTTTGAAACAGCGACTAGAACTCCACCTCCTGACTTTCATTCCGATAATTGATAATTAAGGTCATCCCTATAGACAATAAATCTATTACCAAAGGTCCCTCGTTTCTCATACCTTCATCCCAGCTTGTTTCATTTGCAAGAATCACTGTGTAAAAACAACTTAAAATCTTTTTCTGGATTTCGTTACTCTTAGCAGCGCTTCTCATTCGATCATAATTCTGACAATATACTAAGATTTCATACACTGATTGTAAAATACCATCAGAATTCTTCGTATTCAAGCTATTTACCATTCCTGTTTGCTGTCCGGAAATTGTCAAGGCTGGAAAAATGTCTAGATCCATTGCCTTGGCAGTTATTTCGTTGTCATATACTTTGTCTAAGAAGTTCGTCAGTTGCATCGAAAACACGGATGCTGAATATGGCATGCCTCACAAGCTGCAGAAGGATTAGAAGAACATCCGGGAGAATTCCAGCTAAGGTTATAGCGTCTTATCTCGCTTATGATCATATGTATGATTCATAACCGTTGGTAAACACGCGCCACCGAACAATAGCAACCGAAACAATACGAAACGCGCCGATAGCAAAATAGTGTGTCATAAAGCATCGAGAAAAACCATTTACAGCCGATGCTCGAAGCAAACTATTTTTTTTACTAACTCTAATTTTTTACTTTTAGATTTTACAAACTATTCCACTACTAAAACCAATATCTGCACCAATCAAGTAAAATCCTTTTAAGAAGTTTTTAAGTAGTGCAGCTTAAAAGTGCGGCGTAAAACCACTGCGTCCATTGAGTTGAACTTTTGTGGTATACCCCTGTTTACTATTCTAATTCGCATCTAAAAGCTAGATCACCATTTGTCAAGTGACCAGCCTAAGACGCGTCTCCCAGTCAGGCAAAATTGAGTTTATAAAACCCGCCACCTTTCCAGGATTTGCAGTCCAAATTTCTTTAGGTTGCATATAGCCACTGTACAGAAATTTAAGTCTGCTCTTGTACAAAGCATCACAATTGCAAAGCAGATGTTCCGATGTTTCACGTTCCATGTTACAGAAACGACAGATATCATTCTGAACCTGGCCAATGTTTTTCAAATGATATCTACTCGGGCAATGTCCGGTTACTAGGCCAGTATAGGTACAAAGAACTCTCTTATTGAGCTCCAGAAGCTTTTTACTAATTGTAACACTTGGAATTATAAACCTTTTCGCTTGAGAACACTTTGTGGTGACCAACCAATTGGTCATCACCCTTTGCTCTTCCCAAGATTTTAATTCCATTTTTATGGCACAGTATGATATACCACAGAATGGTTCTGGGCCAATAAACTGTGCATTTGAACCTTGTTTAGCAAGCTCGTCTGCCCTCTCATTGCCTTCAATGCCACAGTGTCCCGGAACCCAGAATAAATTTACCGAGTTCTCTTGGCACACTTTTCGCAATGAAAGAATGCATTCCCAGACAAGTTTGGATGTACATTTATAATTACTTAACGCTTTGAGTGCCGCTTGGCTGTCTGTAAAAATACAAATATTTGCATATCTATATTTTCTCTTCAGACAAACGTTAACACATTTTATTATAGCAAAGATCTCCGCTTGGAAAACCGTTGGATAGTTTCCCATCGCCACTGAGATTTCTACCCCAGGGCCGAAGATTCCTGCTCCCGTTTTTGTTCCAATTTTTGAGCCATCTGTGAAGAATTTTATGGAGCCATGACGAACAGTGGGACCTCCGACTTCCCAATCTATACGTGACGTTTCACATATGTTGTAAGGAATGTCACGGTTTTCCACAGGTTTCATCCAGTCTCCATTCATGTACATCACTGGCCCATTTTGAAAGCTTTGTGAAATGCTCAGGTGACCGACTAAATCACCAGACATGAAAGTTTTCAACCGTTTAAGTCTAAGCATACTCTTTTCCGCTTCTAGTTGCACGTATTCGTGCAAAGGCAGCAGATTTAGCATTGCATTCAACGCATTTGATGGAGTGCTGCGCATCGCTCCCGTTATAGCAATGGACACTAGCCGTTGAAGTTTTGTAAGCTTTTTCTGTGCAGTAGCCTCTTTTGTTTTTGGCCACCACACACTTTTACTTTTGGACGTATTATGGATGTATAAATCCACATTATCATTTTTGGTCTTAGACCCCATTTTCTGCCAAATGTTTTTGAGCATATCCAGAAAGCACTGGTTGCCTTACCGATCACACACTCAAGGTGAGCATTCCAGTTCAGTTTGGCATCTAGTATCACTCCTAAGTATTTAACCTGTTCACTAAGATGGATCTTTAATCCTCCTAGCTGAAACGCTTTTAGACTAAACTTCCTTTTCCTAGTGAAAGGTACAATTACTACTTTTGCTGGATTAATGCTAAGGCCCTCCTTGATACACCAAGACTGGGTAAATTTTAGGGCCCATTGCATTCTTTCTGAAATGATGTTGTCAAATTTTCCCCTCACTATAATGACTATATCGTCTGCAAAACCTACAACCTCGAAACCTTTTTCCTCTAAGCTTCTTAGAAGCTCGTCTACAACTAAGGACCACATAAGTGGTGAGAGGACTCCTCCTTGGGGACAACCTTTCGTTGCCCGTATTGTAATAGACGAACTTCCCAGCTCTGAAGTGATTTCTCTTCTTGCGAGCATGGTATGAACCCAATTAATTATGTTCATGTCAAAGTTCCTTTTCTTCATGGCACGAGCCATAGATGAATAGGAAGCGTTGGCGAAAGCGCCTTCAATATCTAAGAAGGAACAAAGTGCTATTTCTTTTACCGATAGAGCTTTTTCTACCTTTGAAACCACACTATGCAGTGCCGTAACTGTTGACTTACCAGACTGGTAAGCAAACTGGAACTCAGATAGTGGATGCTTGTTCATGTAATTTGAATTGATATAATCATTCAACACTTTTTCCATAGTCTTTAATAGGACTGATGAAAGACTAATGGGTCTGTATGATTTAGGATGCATCTTGTCTCGCTTTCCTACTTTAGGTATGAAGATAACTTTTACCTGTGTCCATGAAGTTGGAATATGGTTGAGTCTTAAACTTGCCTTAAAAATCTCAATTAATGGCGAGATCAACACTGCTTCGCCGTTTTGAAGTAATGCTGGAAATATCCCGTCCATTACTGCACATTTGTAAGGCTGAAAAGATCTCAACGCATTTTCTACCCTGGCTTTCTTAAAGATTTTGTCAGCCAAGTCATTTGCAGCAATTTTCGCTCCAACAGGCATTTGAGATGTCCTTGTAGAACTTTTTTCACCTTCAAGTGATCCATCTCTGATTGGATCTACACACAAAACTGATCCAGGAAAATGTGTTTCCATATCAGCTTTAACGTTTCACTAGTAGTTTTTGTAAAAACTCCATCCTCATTTTTCATATTCCCAAGTTCAATCGTATGATCCTTTGCAAGAGCCCTCTGAAGTCTTGCGACTTCCGGACTATTGCTTATGTTTTCACACGTTAGAACCCAGGATCTTCTTTTAGATTTTCTTATTTCTTTATTGTACTCAGTAAGGGCACTCCTATAGGGGGTCCAATCTGAGGTTCTTTTCGCTTTATTAAACAACCTACGAGATGTTTTACGCAGACGTTCCAACTTAGAGTTCCACCACGGAACATCCCTGTTAGGGGACGATTCTTTGATAGGACAACTAATATGGAAAGAATTTAAAATCGTATCATTTACCTTTTGGGAAAATGATTCCAATTTTTGAACTGAATCAATCTTTCCACCTTCTGTAAATAACTCCGAGTTTAAATGTTGTGCATATTGATCCCAGTTTGTTTTTCTCGGATTTCGAAATGTAGTAGTGGACCGATTTCCTCCACTCCATTCGAACACAATGTGTCTATGATCCGACAATGACGTTTCCTCGGAGACTTCCCACTTTGAAATACGTTCATAAATTGCACTATTGCACAATGTCAAATCCAAGACTTCTTGTCTGATAGCATTTGAAAAGGTAGGTTTATTTCCCTTATTGCATATGTCTATATTATTTGATGACAGATATTCCAATAAGCACTCCCCTCGACTGTTGATATCCGTACTGCCCCACACGGTATGATGTGCGTTGGCATCACAGCCAATTATGAATGACTTATTATTTGCTCTGCAGTACTTGACAAATGAGTCGATCTCAGGAGGAGGCACTTCAGGAGCATCACCTGGAAAATAGGCTGAAGCCACTATGACCTCAGTTTTTCCTCTGGTGGTAGGCACCTCAACCCGTCAACAATGTCCCGTTTTAAGAATTCTGTAATGGGATAGCAATTCAGTGTTTTATCAACCAAAACAGCAGTTCTTGGCGTACTCTGATTTTCATCATAGAACAACTTACAGTCCTGTGTTTGAATACCCAGTATTTTTCCTTTATTAGTCCATGGCTCTTGAATTAGTACCACGCCCAGCCCCTCTTTTCTAAACCTCCGATTCATGACGGCAGATGCTCCTTTTGCATGATGGAGGTTCTCCTGCAGGAACTTAGTTGGTTTCATTTCTAAGGGTGGCACGCTCTTTCTTGCTTGTGCGGGGAGCGATAGACCCATCGATGTTTTTAATTGTCAGAGCAATAAGCTCGGCATTTACGTATGGAGTAAAATACCCAGTTACACCTTTTAGCGAGTTTGCTGTAATTTGATCCTTGCATTCAAGAGACAAATCACCTTGCCTGTAGCTACATTTTGTAAACTTAGATTTTACGTCATGTCTTTGCTCCTCTACTTTTTGTAGAGGAGTATCTTGCAGAGCATCGAGCTGCACTGTCAAAATTTTGAGTTTTCGATAATCGTTAATGATTATTCCACTCTTTACCATTTTTGCCGATTGAACTCGATTTAAATAAAAGCAAACTCATCCTAAATTTTTTTTTTCTTTTTTTATTTTTTTTTTAAATTTTAAAAATTATGAAAATAGTTTTATATTTGCGTTTATTAGTTTCGATTTCACTTCGGCTTCAGTGAAACTAGCATCACTGGTATTTTATTACTTTCACGCAACAATATTTATGCGCTAGCTTTTAAGCAAGTTTGAAAGCTTCCCATGCACGTTCGAAAGCTCCTTATGCAAGTTCGCAAGCCAAACTTGCATCCAAGTTTGCAATGAGGTCTTATTCAAACCAAGTTGAATAAAAGTTTATTCAAGCTTTTAATGCAATAGCCTTCTCTTACTTGCCGCGTTTTATTTTCTTTTCTTTTTCCACTTTTCTATATGACACACAGTTTATAAAGGATAAATATCTTTTTACACTGGATTTCACCTGATACACTTAACTTTTGTCACCGGTATTGTTTCGACTATAATTTTTTCACTCACTTTCGATTTATTGATTCGTTATGCACTTGAAAAAGCAGAAATATTCATTAGCACGAAGACAAAAGTAGTGTAAACACATCCAGTGATGCCATATGACAAAAAAATGCCACCTCTAAT
>JASCZW010016692.1:0-18290 GCA_034211315.2 Aedes japonicus | reverse complement strand
GACAGACAGACAGACAGACAGACAGATGGACAGATAGACAGACAGACAGACAGGGACAGACAGACAGATGACAGACTGTGATTGTGACAGACAGACAGACAGACAGACAGACAGACAGACAGACAGACAGACAGACAGACAGACAGACAGATCAGACAGACAGGACAGAGACAGAATGACAGACAGACAGACAGGACAGAGCAGACAGACAGACAGACAGACAGACAGATGACAGACAGACAGACAGACAGACAGACAGACAGTAGACAGACAGGGACAGACAGACAGATAGACAGACAGACAGGACAGACAGAGGCATGACAGACAGACAGACAGACAGACAGACAGACAGACAGACAGACAGGACAGACAGACTAGACAGACAGACAGACAGACAGACAGACAGACAGACAGACAGACAGACGAGACAGATAACAGTGACAGACAGACAGACAGATACAGACAGACAGACAGACAGACAGACAGACAGACAGATGACAGACAGACAGGACAGATCAGATAGACAGACAGATTGACGGACAGACAGGACAGACAGATTGATGGATGGACAGATCAGACAGACAGACAGACAGACAGACAGATAGACAGACAGACAGACAGACTGATTGCAGATAGACAGATGGGACAGATGACAGACAGACAGAGCAGATGATGACAGACAGACGGATAGACAGGACAGACAGACAGACAGACAGCAGACAGACAGATAGACAGACAGACAGACGACAGACAGACAGACAGGACAGAGGCAGACAGACAGACAGGACAGACAGACAGACAGACAGACAGACAGAGGACAGACAGACAGACAGACTGACAGACATATAGACAGACAGACAGACAGACAGACAGACAGACAGACAGAGACGACAGACAGACAGACAGACAGACAGACAGACAGACAGAGACAGACAGACAGGGCTGGATAGATGGAGAGATAGACAGACAACAGGATGACACAGATGAGGAGACACAGAGAAAAAAGTGAAAACAACTTGCTGAGATAGTATCTCGGAGGTGGCCCAGTGCAGGAAGAAGAACAAGCTGTCCAAACTAGCTGGTGTATTTTTAATATTTTTTCACCCATGTATGTAAGGAGTGCCAAATATCCGTGCCTGAACACAGGACCAGGCCGGACTGCGCTGACCTGTACTGCACGTCATGGAAATCAGGAAGCAGTTGATTGTGTGTGTCTGCCTGCAGGTGGACTGTTTCTTCTGAGGTTCCTAGGCTGTGAAGATTTCCTGGCAGGTTCTGGCAAAATGATGAGAGGAGGATGATCCTCCACCCACATGCACAGACAAATGTGTATGTAGAGACCGCGCACAAGGTGTGCTGCAAATCTGCTTGCAAAAGTGGAATGTTGCTGTAAGGTCACCAGTAAGGAATAAAGTGGCCGTAGCTAGGTGGAAGCAAGACAGGAGGCAAGAAATCAAGAATATGTCAAGGTCTGGCTGGTTTGCTGTCATGCTGTGCCATAGTGGGTAAACTCAGCTGGTGGTTGGCAGGGCCTTCAGTTTTGGCAGAACCATGTAGGTGATGGAAGTTAAAAAGAAGGCTGACAGCTCCATATTGGAATGCATAGAAATGTCCATCACAACATCCTGGGCCATGACGGCACAACCACACATGGCCTAACGTATGAAAGATTGGAGAAGAAAGCAGCACGCTGAAAAAGAATAAGGAAATGTCAGTAAACCATCGTGCGGGTGGTAAAGAGATCGCAAACACTAGTATAAAGCGAAGCGCCCAAGAAACAAAAATATATCATATAATAGTACAGTAATGCAGCAAATCGGAAGCCATGAAAATGAAACAACAGAAGAAAAGCAGTGTATTGAGAAAGAAAAAGGAAGAGAAGAAAAAAAATATGGTGAGATGAAGAGGGCGAAGAAGGGAAGAAAAAGTGACCGGCATATGCCTGGAAAAGAGATGCCTTTAGCGAAGAAGTGAAGGGGCAACAACACATGCTGGAAATCTCTCAAGAAAGGTGACGATCCGGAACGGAAGGGAGCTAGAGCACGCGATAAAAACCAGGCACCCAGAAGGGGGACATGCTATTCGAATTAAAGAAAGATCCTTCGGTCAAAAGCGCAACGTTCAAGTCAATGGTCGAGAAGTTCTGCATTGCGCAAACGTTAGGGCCTGGTCACAGGAGACGGTGGGCGGAGTGCCGGGACCTGAAGATGATAAATAAATAGCAGACGGTAGCGTATACGCGCCGGTGCGGCAGAACTAGATGAGCCGATGACAACTGGCTGGAGAAGATAAAGTACGTAGACGGCGGCGATCCGTCTGGTTGATACCGCCACAAATCACAGGCAGGTGGTGCGGTGCTGGTGGCTGGCAGGTCCGCGTAAAGTCACCCTCGAGCCGGTGGCGCAGATGAACGACAGCAGGCGTGCTGGATTCTGCCATACCTGTCGGCAACCAGAGGGTCCATTGCACTGGATCGCGCCAGGTGGCAGGAGAAGGGCCATCGCTAGTGACCGCAGCACTTTGTAAAGGTTCTCCGGTACAACTATGGACACAATTTACCACCACGAAGCCAGCAACGGTCAGTACTGCGCGCGGCAGGGCGAGCCAACAATGATCGAGGATTAATCCAGATAAATCCGGAACCATTGCGACGCAGCAACTGCTGCAGCAGCCAACAATGGAAACCAGGTGACGCTGCACCACGCAGAAATCATCGAGTGCACCGGAAAACGGCAGGTGGTGGTGATAGAGCAGGAATGTATTGCCATACATGTTATGGGGTAGATATCTCATCCAAGAAGTGGTTTCGAGCACGCATGAAGGTCAGATTGCCAAAATCAATGAGCCTTTGTATGCGAAAGGCGTCATGCACCACCTTTGATGACGCGGAACAATACCGGATCAGATACGGAGTGAACTGCAACGTAACATTTGGATCAAGTGACACCTGTCAATATCATCGCAGGAGACTTTAATGCTGGGCAGAAGAGTAAATAAGGCAGATGTACCAACGCCCGTGGTTCAGCTCTTCAGCGCTAGTAAAAGCTAAGGTCCAGCTGGTCACGAAGGCACCGCCAGGCACTTTTTCAGAGATGGTCGTGAACGCCATCGACGCGCGCTTTGCAATCCGTCGCTGATGGAGAAATACGTACGGAGAGTGAGCGAGGAGTACACAAATAGCGACGAACAGGCGATCACAAAGCACACCGGCAGAACCATTTCAGTACGACGGATGAATACACGGTTCGACGAAACCGGAGACAAAGGAGTTCATAGCGACCTTTTACAGAAGAATTGCAGCACCCCCGGACGCGGAAGAGCTGATGCGCGATGACCGCGGCATGTGACATCGCACCATGCCGAGGAAGACGAAGCCAAAAATGGCGCCCAGCATACTGGTGGAACGAGGTAATCAGGTAACCCTTCGCAAAGAAGGTTCCGCTCGGTAATACAGGCCCAGTGAGCAAAAACAAAGCGATGCAGTGCGTAGGTGGTATTCCCGCGCCGCAACCACGCAACGAGAAGTGACGTGATAAAGCAACCAGTTGTCGCAGGAACTGTGCCAAGACACGATGCAAACCCCTGGGCAACGCCACGAGTAGCGGCGGCAAAGCTATGTCAGCGACCGGTTGAAGACGGCTGACGCAAGTTGGTTGATGGATCAGACAGTTCTCTTTCTCGCAGCATGTTTTAATTTCATATACGTACGCCACCAACACCGTACGGCAATGCATGTGGCAGGAGCAACCGGTGGTAACACGAGTCTTCAACGACGATACGCCTTTGCCGGTGGCAAAAGGGCCATAGGTGAACAAAGCTCCGGTCCGGATGGAATTCCCAAACGTGGCATTGAAAGCGGCACCGCAGAGGTATCCCGACATTTTTAGAGTGTGGTTGCAGAACTGCCCAGAAGAGGGGAGATTTCCAGACAGGTGGAAGATTCTAGAAGCTGGCGCTACTACCAAAGCCAGGAAGGACGCCAGGGGAACCAGCGATCGAATCGACCCATATGTCTTGTTGGATGTACTTGGCATGTTGTTGGAAAAGACTCTCATCCTAAACAGGTTGATGAAGTGCACTGGAGAACGAGACATGGCCGGTCATAACAAAACCAACCCGGGTTCCGGAAAGGAAAGTCAACGGTGGATGCAATCCGGATTGCCACCGACAGCGCGTATAAGGCACGCAAGCCAGCAGAGGAGAGGTGCAATCGATATTGCGCGGTGATAACGATAGACGCTCGGCAATGCTCTTTAATAGCGCTAGCGCAAAGCCATCGTTAAAGCGCTACACAGAATCAAGGTGCCTGATTATCTGTGCAAGATTTCTGAGTAGCTACTTCCAGAACCGGGTTTTGCTGTACGATACACAAATGGGCCAGAAGTCGACAAGGATCACGGCGGGAGTGCCAAGGTTCCATCCTTGACCGACGCTTTGGAACGCAATGTACAATGGTGTGTTAACATTGCAGTTGCGCAACGGGAGTCAAGATCGTTGGTTTTGCAGACGATATGTCCCGACAGTTTCAGCGCGAGACGCTAGAGTAAGTGGAGATATGTTGGCGACCGAAGCGATTGGCATGGTTGAGAACTGGATGCGCGAAGCTAAATTGCAGATAGCACACCAGAAAACGGAGCTGCTAGGTGGTCAGCAATTGCAAAGCGGTGAAACGGGCGGAAATCGTCGTTGGAGGGCATGTCATAGCCCTCGAAGCGAGCACTGAAGTACTTGGGAGTGATGATCGACGACCGGCTGAACTTCAACAGCCACGTCGATTATGCCTGCGGAAAAGCGGCAAGGCTGCGTAACGTAACAGCCAGAATTATGCCGAATAGCTACGGACCTACCAGTAGTAAGCGGCGTCTACTAGCTAGCGTTTCCTCTTCAATACTGAGGCACGGTGGGCTAGCCTGGATCTCGGCGTTGGCGAAAGCAAGAAAAATCGTGCTAAACTAAACAGAACGCATCGTCTCATGGCATGCGCGGTTGCGAGCGCTATAGGACCATCTCTTGGAGGCCAGTATGTGTTATCGCCGGAATGATTCCTATCGACATTATCCCTGGTCGAGGACAGTGAGTGCTACACGAGGAAGGAAACCAATGGTGTTCGGAAGATCATGCGAGCGGCATCGATGGCGAAATGGCGAGCAGGAGTGGAACACGGCGAGAAATGGTAGGTGGACACACCGGCTTATACCGGTTCTGTCGTCTTGGACAAACAGGAAACATGGCGAAATTAACTTTCACTTGACACAGTTCCTGTCTGGTCACGGATGTTTCAGAAAGTATCTGCATCGGTTTGACGACGCAACGTCACCCGTCTGTCCAGCGTGTAGACACGTAGAAGAAACACTGGAGCACGGGATCTTCGATTGCCTGGGGTTCGAGGAAGTTCGGAGGGAGATGCCGAGTACTTAACACGGAGAACATCATCAGGAAATGTGTCGAGAGGAGAGCACCTGGAATGCCGTTAATAGGTGTAGTGACGCAATTATGACTAAGCTGCAGCGCGAATGGAGGAAACATCAGCGGTCAAGCAGCGTCGGTGTCCCACGAGGGTGACTGTGAAGGAGGGCACGTTATGACGGCCAGCTAGCGCATATCGGTACACGCCTCGATGGGTGCATAAAACAGCACAAAATAATGGCGAGAGTCGCAAGAGCCAAGACAACAGAGAGGAGTGCATGAGCACAGCCGCCCCTGAAGTAGTCGCTTCATCGTGGTCCTGGGGAGACGGCAAAGAGATATAAGGAATGTTTTTAGTGGTTAGGCACGGAAGCGAGTCCCATTACCGCTTGAGTGAGTCCCAGACAGTGCCAAACACACTACAGGCCAGGCTTTGAAGCTTTTTTCAACCTTATTATAAAAAAAAAAACAGACAGACAGACAGACAGACAGACAGACAGACAGACAGACAGACAGACAGACAGACAGACAGACAGACAGACAGACAGACAGACAGACAGACAACAGCAAGAGATCGAACAGAGACTGTACAAAATCTCATGGCAGGTGTTAAACGAAAGACTCATCAATTCGCATACGGTAAAAAGGAAGCTCAGCTGAATATTTCTCCTGTATTCTTTATTAACTGAACTTGTATTAACTTTAACTATTAAAGATTAACAACTATTAACAACTATTAACTATTAAAGATTAACATCTATTAACTTCTATTAACTTCTGTATTAACTGAACGTCGTGTGCTGTTTGAGATCGAACAGTCTCCTTGTCCACTTTATTCGCCGCAGAACGCCAGTTTGCCTTGAACTGTGTCTCGCTCACAATAGCTTTTCGAGTCTTCTTAAGGTTCCGCTTGACGATGGCCCAATATTGTTCGATTTCGCGGAGCTCAGGCGTGTTGGGAGGGTTCTTGTCCTTGGGCACCACTTGAACGTTGTTGGCAGCATACCACTCCAGGGCCTTTTTTCCGCAATGGCAAGATGCCAAATCCGGTCAAAATAGAACGGAACAATTGTATCGCTTCAGGCAAGGCAGTAGACATTTTTGTAGGCACTCGCTCAGATAAATTTCCTGGTTGACGGTTCCGTTCGCAATGTAAACGTTGTTCTCCAAGTCACAGGTACAGATGACGTGCCACACCAGCTTCGCGAACTTTGACAGTTTTATGTGCTTGAAAATATCTGCCGTGTAAAATTTCTGTCCAGGAAGCTGTTTAAAGTCTGCCTTGACGTAAGTTTCATCGTCCTGTACCACGCAATCAAACTTCGTCAGCATCGTCGTGTACAACTTTCGCGATCGTGCTTTGGCCGACGTGTTTTGTTTATCGTCGCGATTTGGAGTCACCACTTTCTTGTAAGTCGACAGTCCAGCTCGTTTTTAGCTCTATCCACGGTTGCAGGCGCAACTCCCAGCTTCTTTGCGACATCTTGGACGGGGAGTTCTGGGTTCCGCTCGAAACAGCGGGCAACTCTTTTTGTCGTTGCTGTGGCCTCTGGCATTCGATTTCCGATCCAGCTTTCCTAGCTGTCGACAAACATTCTCCGAAAATTATCCTTCTCTTCCTTCGACCACATTTTGATAACTGAAGTGTTAATCTCAAAATAAAATCAGAGACATGATGGTACACGCACACATATTCAAAATAAGGGCTGTGCAACATTTTTTAATGCACGAAAACACCCTTTATAAGCTTCATTTTCAACCTTTTTTTTTGTACTGGACGTATTTTACGCAAATCAGTGACGCATGAATATCGCTCCAATGAATGGGCCAAAACGCTTTAAAATTGAATCTTTTTATTTGAAAATAAACCGTTTATTTTGATGACAAGATATTGAATCAGGTTGTCTCTTAGCTTCGCGGAAAAAGGCACATCTACAAAGCAATACTGATGTTCGCTGGGTTCGAGTCCGGGTCTGGTCTACACATTTATCGTAGAGAAACATTTCTTGACTGATTGTGGATTGTCAGACAACCACAAAATTGGAATATGTAGCAAGCTTCGAAAGCTCTCAAAATATAACTGTGGAAGTGCATTTAGAAGTTGAGAAAAGGTAACAAGTAAATTGTGATGAGCAAAAAGTATGAAATGCCCAGAGAAGAATGTTGATTGATGAACCCATAGCTAAAATACCAGAAATCTATCCTTCCGAATTTCTCCCGGAGAGCTGATTTTCTCAAACTTACGAACACCTGTACGCTCCATTTAAGATTCACGATATTCCATGATACCAAGAGCATCTACAAAGATCAACTAACAATGCATTCTGCTCCGAAAATATCAATAAAACATCTTCCATCTTCCATATTCTCTTAGAAAACAATAAACCAGTCCAATGGCAGTCCATTTCACATCGGCAAACAATAAATTTCCTCGCTACAATCTACCATTTTCAGCAGCGGAAATATACTAAATCATAAAAGAGAGTGATCCTCCCATCTCGTTTTGCAGCGTCGGCATTACTATTGTTTAAGTGGCCGGAAAATTACCCCCCAATAAAGAAGGGATTGTTTCGCTTTCGCTATTTCGCATTCCCTCCGTCGTCGTCCCTCTCCGTCTGATAAGTATTCCATTATTGTAATGGCGGCTGGCCCTTCCAACCGGCATCCCTCTATAATCGTCATCATCGCGGTAGCGCGGGATTGAAAGCGGGAGAGATTTCATTTTTCCCCGACGCATTTTCTTTACTGCTTCTAAGAAGCTCCGTAGCCGACTTCGGCTTTATGTAGGGTATAGGGAATTTCCCCGGGGGATCGTGCAGAGGTCTCGGTTTTGCTCGCTTACTGGCAATCCAGGACAGTAAAACTTTGCAGAATTACCAACCGAGCACCCAACAATATAACCGTTCACCATCATTAAGTTTCTACCTCACCTCCAACCCTCGGAGTGGACGTGGGTCAGCAGTTGCAAGATTTACGCTTCTCGCACCCATCGCTTCTGGGAAAATTTTTCCGAAATTCTATTATGTGGACTATTTTCCACACACTGCCACCAGCAGGCAACCGTTCCGTTTCATTGTTCCTTTGACCCGTCTGACGTGAAACAATTGCATGGCCTGCTGCTCCCGGCCTGCTTCGCTGGTGCATCGTTTTTTGCCCCTTTGCTGTGGCTAGTGGTCATATTTCATCGTGAATAAATACTATGAAATGTTCCGTTCATTGGTTTTTTTTTGTTTGCCATAGAATCAACTTTTGCATCCACACGTACTCTTTGTACATACCAAATTAAAGGGAACGGGATGAGAGAGAGAGAGAGAGCCAGGTCCACGCAAATTTGCAACAGCGGCAGCATCATAATTTTCAACTATTTTAATAATAAATTAATTAAACGGGATGGAAGAGGAAGTTCCAAGATGAAGGGGGAGGAGGTTAAAACACTACAGGAATCTTCACAAATTTTGGTTTGTCTTTCAGCTTACCGAGTTGTTTCCTTATGAACAGGTCGACCTAAATTTGAAGGAGAAATGCTGAAAAATGGTCGTAGATGGATTCAAGCTTCCACCGCACTTTTCGAAGGATTCCTGTACCAGCTGGGCGAAACTCGGTTGCAACAGACTGCACAAAACCATGGCTTCATAATAATGCTTTCTATCGTGATGAAAGAGGTTAGGTCTATTCAGTGGTTCTAAGTATACGTCTTTCGTAAAAATTGTATTTGTTGCACCATCATGTACTGTTATCATGTTATCATTTACTAGTCTACACATTTAAATTCTTCTGCCGATCTCGGCTGTGTGAATTGCAATCATGTTTGGGGCCTAAAGCCAATTGTAAACATTTAATTTAACGTTAATTTGTGACAAATCACATGATTTCTAGGATATTCAGATGCTGCTTTCAATATGCGAGAGTCTTGAGAGTATATACACTGTATATAGACCGGACAGCAAATGATTTTGCAGCCAAACGACCTGTGAAAATGCAGCCAAACGGCCTGTCAACTTTGGATTCACTTTAAAGGAGCAAGTATTGTGATCAAGTATGGTTTTGACAAAAGTCAATTATGAACAAATAAGGGATTTTTTTTAATTAATGGACGGACCCTATGCTTTTTAATGAATATTTTCAAACGGAATCAAAACAAACTACCAGCATCGAAACCGAATCTATTTTTAGCCTATTGCGCTGTTTACTTCAAGTTTGTACTAATACAAGTGGTGTCAGATCAATTGCTCAAATTTATGATATTTTTCAGGGTTGGCAGATTGTATGATTTTGCGTTGTCCGGTCTTTATACAGTGTCTATACTTGAGAAGGGTTCTATGCCAAATCAGTAAATGACAAAACTATTTTAGAAGTGGCTGAAACTTTGCAAACGTGTTCAGTATAACAGTGTTAGTGTTTTGGTTCGAGCATAGGTCGTTTTGATTCAAGAGTAACTTTTGAGAAGGGTTTATGTGTTTTTGATATCAAAGTTTTAGAAAAGTAGTAACTCGGAAATCGTTCGTTTTACAAAAAATGTGTCTGAGAAGTAATGATAGGGAATCAAAATGTCCATGAAAAACCACTGAAAAAAATGTTATCTTTAAAATGAAAAACCATAATCAAAATTAAGGTAAAAACAACATGGACAAAAAATTATAAAAAAAACTTTTTTTATAGCAACTCTTGGAATATTTTCATAACATTTATGATTTTTTTTAAATACTTTTCAATGCCAGAAAATGATTTTACATCAATTGTTTAATCGAAATGCTGCTGCTAATGATCTACTTAAAAGTTACCATTTTCGAAATATTTTAATTTCATGAGTGAGAGCTGAATGAGAGCTCAAAATGAGTGCGAGAATTCTGAATTCGTCACCTCGGGATTCAATTTTATTTTAAATTTTACGTTAGTCACGCTTAAAATGTTTAGAATGAGTCCCGGAAATAAGAATGATAGTACCTCACGGAGGTCGAAAATATTTCCTCTTCTGAAATCTATTCTCAAATTCTTAATCTTATCCTTTGGAATGAAACACTATCATTACACTAAATGAAATATCTTCGGGATTTGGGTAAATTATATTCGTTATTTTCAACAATATATTTTCAGTTTTTGGATGGACTGCCTTTGGAGATGAGGTACTGATTCCTTTCAGGATTTAAAATGAATCATATCAGTTTTCAAAATTGATTGACTATGAGGTGTCATGCTCTCTTCAAATTCGAGATAAATACCTTCTGAAATTTGAAATGAAATCTTTTTGGAATTTGGAAAGAATTTCTCTTGAAATGAATTATGTATACTATTGTCTAGGATACCATTCCATTCCATACCATAATTCAGTACTACTAGTTTTAAACAACCTCTGTCCTACTCATCATTGAAAGAAAATTCTGAATTATTCTTCCTGGGATTAGGTATTCCTTTCCGAGTTTTTCATGAAACATCTTTGGAATAAGTAACATTAAAAAATTGTAGAAGGAGATGTTCGCTCATCACCATGAGGCAAATGAAAGTGATCTCAGACGTTGCGTAAAAACCCCACAAAGGAGAGAGTTCCTCTCCCATGTGCGCATCAAAAAACAGAGTGCATACAAACTACCGCTAGAAACTATCACGAAGCTATCAGTGGTACATGAGCGTTACTTTCGCCTGTTGAGGTGGCGGATTCGTCCGTGCCTCGACCTACCCCGCAGTGGGATGTCAGGCAAAGGTAGCGTCCTTGGTTGGAGTACTACTTTACCCATGCCCTTTTGCTCAATTTTTAATACTTCTATTCTATTTACAACTACACTGACGGAGCTTTCAACATCTTTCATTCCAGCAAACATTACTGTCCACTCTTGGTGCCTCATGGTGATGAGTGAACATCTCCTTCTACATCATAATCGTTACTCCACGCACGGAGAATACAAAACATAACAATTTGAGTATATTAAAAAGCTTGCAATGTGTCCTTCTCAGAATTACAAAGAATCTGGAATTTGGAATGATTTTTATTTCGGAATTAAGCACGCTGTTCCCCAGCAATATATAAACAATTGCTCCTGATATTTGGAATGAAATCTTTACGGAATATCGAATGGTGCCTAAATTCATCTTAATTCGGAATTTTTGTGTATCCCGACTTTGAATTCATTTTCTTAGGAATACTATTCGAACAAAATATTTGCTGATATTTGAATGAAATTCATGCTGCAATTAAAATGACATTTCTTCCGGAACAAATAAAATACTTTCCGGAGTTCAAATGAATTCCTTGTGGAATTCGATTGAAATACCTCCCGAAGTTCAAATGTGATAACTTCCGGAATTCCAAAGAAATACCTCCCAAAATTGTAATTAAATGTCTTCCAGAATTTGAATGAAATACCTTTCAGAATTCGAATGAAGTCTTCCTAGAATTCAAATGGAATGATTTCCGAAAAAACCTTACGGATTTCAAATTAAATACCTTCCGGAACTCGAGGGGCTTCCTTCCGGAATTTAAATCAATTCTTTTTGGGTTTAAAATTGATTCGCTTCAAAATTCAAATGAACTCCTTCAGTAATTCAAATTTATTCGAATACATTTCTTCTAGAAGGTGAATAAAATACTTCTCGGAACTCGAATGAACTCGATCCTGAATTCAAATGAAATACTATCTGGAATTTAAATTAAATAAATACCTGAACTTTCATTTTTTTAAACACTATTTTAAAAAAAACTTTTTTGAGCGTATTCGTAGAATGATCAAATGAAGTGTTAATTTTTAATTCTCCTATTTTCCCAATCACATTCCTGAAATCGAATGACATATGTTCCAAAATCCGACTGAACTCAAATGAAATGATTTTTTTTTCTGGAAATCGAACGAATTCCTTTTGGAATTGGAATAAATTTCTTCTGGAATTCAAATGGAATAGGTTTCCAAGAATTCCAATGAAATACCTTCCTGAATTTGAATGTAATACTTTCCCGATTTCGCATGAATTTACTCGGAAATTCAAATGAATTCTCCCGGTATTCGAATGACATACCTTTTGAAACCGGAACTCGAATTCAAATGAAATTCCTTCCAGTATTCCAAAGAAATAGCTTCCAAAATTCGAATGAAATGCCTTTGAGAATACGAATAAAATACTTTCTGGAGTTTGAATGAATTAACTTCCGGAATTTGAATGAACTTCTTCTCGAATATTCGAATGAAATACCATTCGGGATTGGAATGAATTTTATTCTGTATTCGAAAAAAATAACTTCTGGAGTTTGAATGATAAACCTTCCGGAATTCGAAAGAAATTTACTTTAAAATTCGAATGTTATACGTTCCGGAATACGAATGAAGAACGAATGAACTCGAATGAAATACTCATGAATTCGAAAGGAAAGGAATGCATTTCGGAATTTGAATAAATGCCTTCTGGAATTCGAATTAACTAAATACCTCTCTGAATTCGATCTAGGATTCGTATAAATTTCTTCCAGGATTAAAATGAATTCCTGCTGGTATTCGAGTGACATACCTTCAAAACCAAATGTAATACCTTCCGGAATTCGAATAAAATACCCTCCGAAATCTGAATGAAATGCCTTTCAGAATTTGAATGAAATGTATTCGGGAATTTGAATGAATTTCCTTCCAGAATTTGAAGAAATTTCATCTCGAATATTTGATAGTAATACCTTTTGGAAATTGAATGAATTCGAAAGAAATACCTTCCGGAATTCAAATTCAAAACTTTCCGGAGTTCAAATGAAATACGGATGAATTCGAATGAAATGCGAATGAATTCGAATGAAATACGAACGAAATATGAATGAACTTGAAAAAAAATTATTCCTGGATATCGAATGAATTTTTTTCTGAATTATAATAAATTCCTTCAAGAATTCGCATGAATAGCTTCCGTAATTCAAATAAAGTACTTTTTGGCAAAAAATTTAAATGAAATGATTTTTTTTCTGGAAATTAAATGATTCTCTTTCGGGATTTGAATGAATTCCTTCCGGAATTCGAATAAAATACCTTCTGAAAGTCGAATGATAAATACCCTCCAGTATGTGTCCTATGACTCAACCTGATGATCAGCGTCTGATTATATCTTATATTATATTTCATTAAGTAATTGAGCTAGAAACGATATTGAAGAAGTTAAACGTTGGTTTAGACAAGCTCAATAAGACGTTTGCTGACCTGAACCACACAAAGTAAAACTTACTTTCTGAACACAAAAACTTACAATTAGTATGGAAGTTATGTCGGTCTATTAGCATCATATTGGATCTATTCGTGCATGCAACTTCATCTCATGATTTAGGTTGGTAACAATCTTCGTAATTTTTTTTTAAATTAATTTTGGGTTATATTTAGGCAAAGCAAAATTTAACTAAACAGATTCAAAATTCACTACTTTACAACGAATCCTGGTGCGTGTGAGCTTTTTAGTGAAATACCTGCAACTAGGAAGTGAGAAGAACGATGAGTAAGTTCCATTTATTTCCAACTACCATTATTGGTTATCTTGAAAGATACGCGTATTTAGTTTACAATGTGCAGACTTCTTCAGTGTCGTATACTAATACACGACACACACTCATCAGGATAGTTACACATTATTGCAAATACATTTATTATCCAATTAATCAATCATCCATTGTCCTAAAAATATATATTCTTGTTGCCAAATTGTCCGATATGCAATTTTTCAGCTTACACGTGTTTCACTTTACAAGCATTATATCAGCATCTTGAATGCTATCTGTTGTGAAGTTGGATTTCAAATGCTATTAAAATGATTGTAGCCTGTAATAAGCATTTCGAATGCAAAAAAAAGCATTTATGAAGCAATATCATAGCATTGCAATAAAGCAGCCGTATATTAGGCCAAAAGTGGCATTTATGTTGCATTTAAGTTGACTTAATTGCTTGATAGACTGTCGTAAAGACGCTTTGAAACTGTTTATTGGTTACCTGGGTAACTAACAATTGAAAAATGATAAGTTGTTCAATTAACGAGTGTCCAACTATAAATTGTACAATTCGAATCCGTAAATTTACCATTGGACCTCATTCAATAGGACCAATGTGCTTTTGCAAACAAAGATTCAAACGATAGTTTCCCAAAATTTCTAGCATTCATTTGTAACTCAATATTTCAATGCAAAAAGAAACCCCTGCAGCAAAAATAAATTATAAAACTACGTAAGTCAACAAGTTTTGAAAGCGAAATCTATGGAGCAGTAAAAAAGAAAACTCAAATTTCTACGCCATTTTGATATTTTATCTTTCATAAGAACGTACTAGAAATTTTATTTCGATCTGTTAATTTAATCTTTATTTACAAGCCGTTAGAATTTGACGTGTCAATGTATTTTTAAATAATGAAAAAATCTGAGTATCGGGCAGTGATTAAATTCTTTGTGTTGGATTGGCTACTGAGATCCATGCAAAGATGGTGGTAGTTTTGAAGGTTGTACGGAATCAAATTGCACCACTTTTAAGTTGTTGTAACTTTTTACTATAGACACTCAAGTAATAGACCGGACAACGTGCCGCCATGTTGTATCCAAAACGAACATTTCCTTGCATTTCCCATACGATTTGACATTTATTTTGGATACATCAACTGTGCCAGACTCACGTTGTCCGGTCTATTACTTGAGTGTCTATACTTTTTACCCGTTGGGTATTTTCTATTGAAATTTTGGGTGGAATTAGTTCAATGTGTATTTGTTTACGCTGTTTAAGTTTCACTAGCAGATGTGCACTCATTGCAAAGATGGAGTCGGAAGAACAGCAGCGGCGCAAAGAAATTATGCGCACGTATCTCGAAAATCCGGATCTTCCCCATTGTGCCACCAGCAGGAAACTGGGAATGGTACATTCTACGGTGTCTCGTATTTTAATCCATACCACAAACGTTTGACCATCGATCGGAAAGAAAAAAAGTCGCAAAACTGGATCTCCGTATAGTGTTAAGGATCACAAGCGGGTAGTTCAAGCTTTCAAGATGAATCCCAACAGTTCAGTTCAGGTGTGGCGAAAAAACTAAATCTAACCAAAACTTTCGGGAGATGCGAAAAAAACGAGAAGGACTGCACACGTACAAATACCAAAAGGCGCCTAATCACGATGAACGGCAGAATACGGTTGGTAAAACACGTGCACGGAAGCTCTACACCCAGATGTTGACGAAATCACGCTGCCTCGTTCTGAATGATCAGACGTATGTAAAATCAGATTTCCGGCAGCTTCCGGGGCTCCAGTTTTTTACTGTTCATCATAAATTCGATGGCCCTGAGAACGTTAGCAAGCAGAAGTTGTCGAAGTTTGCCAAAAAAATATATGATTTGGCAAGCAATTTGCTCGTGTGGAAAGCGGAGCACCTCATTCGTGACAACTGGAACGGTCAATGGGTAGGTACCTATAGGAATGCCTCCAAAAGCGTCTACTTCCTCTTCTGAGGTCACACGATGGTCCTACGATGTTTTGGCTGGAATGAACCTCATGCTTTTTTTTGTTTTTTTTTTGTTTTAGGAGGGACTTTAACCAAATTGGCCATTCGTCCCTTCAGAGCCTCGTGCCATTACTCGAAAGAGGTTTTGAAGTGGTACAAGGCTAAGGAGGTCAATTTCGTGCCGAAGCATCTCAAAGTAAGTAAAGTACTGGGTCATCATGAAGCAGGCACTAAGGAAATGAAATCGGAGGAAGATATGAAGAAAAAATGGATTGCCACGCAAAAAAAGCTGGCCCAAATGTTGTACAGGACCGTAAGAGAAGTGTAAAGGAGAAGGTTCGTGCATTTGGATATGGAATTGAAATTGAATAATACAAACAAGGGAAAATATTAATAACATGTTTTATTTTACGCCCTGAAAGTTTGAAGATGATTGGTTGAACGGGCGAATTTTGCCGCATATGTGTGTGTGTCGCAATTTGATTCTGTACACCCTTTAAAAAAGTCTTCTCCTTCATTTCCAACCGTTCACCGATGGGTTTTGGAGTTTCAACGTGGCCGTACAATCGTTGAAGACGATCCATGCTCAGGACGTCCAAATAGTGAATCAAGACCAGAAATAATAGCGAAAATACAGGACATGGTTTTGGAAGATCATCGATCGACTGTGGATGTTATATTTGACAGCATAGGCATCTCACATGGAACAATATGGCATATTTTGGCTGAAGTTTTGGGTTTCAAAAAACTGTGTTCACAATGGGTGTCGCATTTGCTAAAAATGCAACAACACCACGTACTGCTGCTCTGCACGCTAAGATCAGTTTACCCAAATATGGGTAAAGAATACGCATAATCGCGAAAAGTGCACATACCCATTTATGGGTACGTTAAAAACAACCCGGTAACATCTTGGCAGCTCCAGAGTAAAGTCAATGTACCCCGATAATTTTGGCTCACTGGTTCTGTCAAATCGAATGAATCCTAGAACAAATTATCAATTGAACGAATTTGCATCGACTGCTATTTTCAAAACTGTGGTGCTCATATTCGTACTTGGTGAACTCTATGACGATATGTTGTATTTTTTCTTGTAATGTTAGTTTGATTTGACTACCAACGGCGGTTAAAACAAACTAAAGTTTTGAGTAATTGATTCGAGAATTAAGCAGCTAAGTTCAACTGCCATCTGTTAATTCACCATTATGTTGGTTGTATCATTAAGACAGCTACGAAAACAAACAGATTTAATGGTTAATTCGCTTATGGTTGTTTCAAACAAATTTTAGTATGATTTAAACTTAAATGCTGTTTGAAACAAACAAACAAAAACGGTTTGAACAACGAACATTTCCATTTACAATTACCTTACATTTCTTTTAATTTCGATTATTTGAATAAAATGCTAACAAACATCATAAAAGTGCACATATGCATTTATAGACTTATTGCAGTCTACTAGGAATCGACAAATGTTACTGTGAGCGTTTCTACTATTTTCTGTTAAGTTTCTGTTCTGTTTTTTTAGTTAGATATTAAGTTTTCACTTATTGGTGAGTGTCAGTGTCAGAGCATGCAGCGGGACTGGATGACGAAAAATGTTTTTTATTTTTTCCCTAATTAAAATAGCAGTTTGATTTAATCGCCGCTTTGGTAGAATCAATTTAAAACTTTCATTAGTTTCCCTGGGCCAATGCAACCTGTGTTTTGGTAATAATATATCACTTTCAAGGTGGAAACAACAAAAATACTCGGGCTTATTACGATTCACTCGTTAGTTTTTTCGCAGATATTCGTTTTCACCCGTGAAATGACACTCGTAATAAGACCCATTAGTTTTGAACAACCATGATTTGTGTTGTATTGTGGTAATATTTTCGGGTAGTAACAACCAACCTGCCTGTTTATTTTGAAACAAAATCGTTGGTTTAAAACAAGTTTTAACATTTTTAGTTTCGATGTCAACAAACATCCTGTTTCTCTCTTTCTCTTTCTGTTTCACTTCCCTCATTCCCCCATTCAAGTCATGATGATTTATACTCGATACAAATTAAATCAAATTGATGGAAAGAAAACTGCATCAACAATACGCCGCAATAAAAATTTGTTCTTTTACTGTTTTTAACATCCACACATAAGGAAACGAAAACATGCAATTCAAAGCTAAAAAGCGGTAGTATCGATAATGGATGGCCCTTTTGTTTATGCACGGTAGAGACATCTACAATTTGTAGATGGGTACGTGAAACTAAGCTCATCGGTCAAGATGCTCGGGGGTTGGTTAAAAATTACCCATATTTGAGTATTTTTTCCTACACTAATTTACTCAAATATGGGTAAAGTAAACTGTACCCATAAATGAGTATGGGCACTTTTTTGCGATTATGGGTAAATTGAGCTTAGCGTGTGGGTCCGTAATTCCTAAAATTCGTCTCAAGAATCTGGTTACTCGTTTATGG
>JASCZW010016691.1:0-18296 GCA_034211315.2 Aedes japonicus | reverse complement strand
AGTTGATGTATCATGAGAAGATTCAGCACAGGAAAAATCGCAAAAACAGGGTTCCAGTGGTGAAAACCAAGAATCCCAAAAGAATTTTCTGTTTTTTTAAGGAAAATCATATTCTGCTTCAGGAAATGCTCTTAAAAAAAACATTACGGCACTAGAGAATAAGCCTCTAATACCTGTTATAACTTTGTAAACACAGTGTTAGTGTTCATTACGTCAACTTTGTATCACGCCCGTTTAGTAGTTTATACGAGGATGAACGAAATGTGAAATAATCTGTCGCCGTAAAAAAACCGTAAAAAACATAGAGCTTGCCGCGATGTGTATTTTCTACGTTATTACACACTGCCGAGGAAGGATCTGAAGGCGGAAAGCGCGATACATTATCACGCGTTATCTACTTAATTTACACGTTCCTGTTCGGCGATGCGGTCCGTTTATCATCTTCGCCCTGAAGGACCGCATCTTCATCACTGCACCCTGGCTGCTGCCGCTGGCGCAGACAGATGAGCTCAAGGAAATTCATCATCTGTACAGCCGCCGTTCAGCCCCGGCGGCGAGTGCGGTAGCTGGCACAATTTACCGAAACTGCCATTTGTCCGCCAGATCAGATGCGATACTGATGACGATTTACGGTCATTGCCAGCTGCCCTCTGCTTCGACACTGGATTCCGGCATACAGTGCGCTACTTCGGTTACCGCGTCCACTGCGGACAATAAATAACTGCATTGTTTGTATGAACGTACCTTCTGCGACTGTCTTGAGCCTTCACTTCAACTTCATACGTAAAATTTCAGAAACGGCAAAAGCAGCAGCGGCAATGAATCGGCTGTTCGGGGTCTTCTTTACCAGAGGCGAAAATATATGACTGCGGGTTTTCTCCGATTGCTCTGAATACGCAGCCTCATTTGTGGCGAGAGTTACGTTGCCCTTCAAAAATAGGGATACCGATTACACACGCGCCTGCGACCGGGGGAGATGTACCCAGCAAACAAACGCAAGCAAAATTCTGAAGTGCCGACTGGTTGATCGCGACCTGACACATTGTGTTACGGCACGGCTCACCTGCCGGGCGGACAACATGCCGATATAACCAGTTCACTGCGCCTGGTCAGCTGCACTAAATAGGTTATCGATGGCGACTCTCTCCACGAAATTCCAGCCGAATCTCATCGGCTGCGGTCACTTCATTTTAATTCCACCTTTCAGGATGCGGCGAGTCACTAAAGGTTTCGAGACACTCGAATTCCGCGTAACTTTATCATACTTCCGACTCAACTAACTCAGTTCAACTGTCGCCAAGAGCCTCTGAGCGTCTGCTTCATTAGCGCAGTTGTCAGTTCCGGTCGAGACGGAAGCCATCATCAAATCAGCCCGCAGAAGGATCTATCCACCCACATTGGGCCCCATGACGAATACATAATTTTAACACGCGTTCCATGTGATACGATGACGCGCACCACAAGCCAGAGCCAGACAGTGCGCATTATCAAGAGACGAGCTGATTTGTTCATGTCCAAGAAATCGAAATATCTCGACGACTCTTCAGAGAAGCAAATGAAGCGAGGCAGATGCGAACATGGCGAAGAACTCCACATCAGGACAAACGAAACGTATCTGCGAGTTCCATACTGATGCTGCCACAGTGAGCTGCGTCATAAGATGAGATCGCGCGGATTTAAGGTAGGTTTCCTGACAAGAATATGATCATACCATGAATTTGCGGCGCATGGTTTATACTACTTCCAGGACTAGCTAATATTCAACGGCGAAATCTACAAGCCGTGGGTCTCCAACAATCATCCATCTGACAAACACCGTGAACTCACAGTACCACTACAGGTACCCATCCGTGTCAGCACCAGAATTGCCGCCTTATGCCTTCATTTGCACAGTTACTGCACCTTTCATAAGCATGAGCATTTGACGCCCGAGGTTAATCTGCCGTTTCCAGATCAGCCGTTATTCCATAGATATTCAACAGATGATGCCAGACTAACTCCACATCTCCTAATCCATACAATATTGAAATATCTGCCTGAATGCAGGTCATGAGAGCGGGTGAATGACTGCGATAATGCGGTTTATTGAGCTAAGCGGAGCCTACCGTAACTTCACGAAACACGGATACCTTGGATAACAGGATTGCAGCAAAAGGTGTTCGTCTTTG
The DNA here is from genome assembly GCA_034211315.2 of Aedes japonicus. NCBI lineage: Eukaryota > Metazoa > Arthropoda > Insecta > Diptera > Culicidae > Aedes > Aedes japonicus. The sequence goes on along the minus strand of JASCZW010016691.1, from coordinate 16,128 downwards.
CCTAAGACAGTTGTCAAGGAAATATCTGGAAAATCGCCAAGGTACTGACTCGATAGAACTGACTTGAACCACATTTCAGGATGCTATTGATCACGACAGCTTCGTTGAAAACTATCTCAGTGTTGTCATCTCTAACTGATCATCACCAATATTGCGCGGCAGAATAATGCGAAAATGTTCAAACTTGAGTAAATGGGTTATCTGTAGCTGGCGACTTCACTCTGTCGAAAGTGCATTGTTTCCATGTTACACTTAAATGCCGCATCCAAACATTACGTTAGTACCAGCCCGCATTACGAGGATTGCCGGTAGGCCATCATAACAGCCTATCACATGTGTCCCTGCAGGCAATTCATAAAGGGAGCTTCGAGTATGGATCGTCAAATCGGTTCATAAATTGCTCGCACCCGGCGTCTGCAAGAAAATCCGCAAAGAAAGCCAAAACTCGGAGAAACTACGCGATAAATCATCAGCAGCCATTCCGCATTCAGAAGCCAGAGCGAAACTTCGATTTCATGACCGTATCATTTACGACTCGTTCCAAGAGATCGTTTCAATGTCGAGAAGGAAACCAAATGATAACTGACAAAAGTTTTCAGCATCGATGGCTGCAGCAGCCAATGAAACATTTCGTCAGCAGAAAATGGAGAACGTTCCAGTCGAAATTCAAATTAAACCAAACATCTGGCTGCGCCGTGATGTTTGGCTTATGGCGTTCAACGGCCTTAAAATCGCCGCCCGTTTCATTGATGCCGTAGCCAAATCAATACTGCGGCGTATATCAGCATTTTGCTGACTGGGCGTTTCCTGCGAAGGTTACTCCGAGGACTGTTGTCTCATTAAAGGATGGAGCGCCTGTCACACGTCCAATCGAATCACAGCACGGCCGAACGATACCACGAAGCTCTTCGGCCTCAGCAGTCCGCTTATCCGTTTGACTATTGACGGCGATACGTTGATATATTCGCAAACATCACACTGCAGTGCGAAACCTCAATCATACTGTCTGAAAGGCATGAGGATCTTAATTCATCGTACCTGAGCGAGATTGGCCCCTACGTTGAGCAGATGTTCGCTCATCATGAGGCACTACATACACACAGCCTTGGCTAGAATGAAGATATGAAGAGAAAGCTCTGATAGTTCGCTAGCGTGCGGCAGGCTCGGAACAGCAGCAGCATGCCTTAGAAAACTGAGCGAAAGGGCACTGCGGTACAGCGGTACTCGAATCCAACGATTACTTTGCCTAATATCCGCGGACACCCAACAGGCAAAAAAGTATGCATCACCGCGGCGCCTGCATAGTTAATTCCAGCGATAGTGCGCACCTGCTTCCACTGACGCTAATATAGGAATCCCTTTCGGGTTTGTTCTGATTCGCACGACTGACGTTCACCAAAGTCTAAAGAGCTCATAAAGACAAGTAACTGAAAATCGCCGATATTATTGAATTGAAGCCGAGGGGTACCTGAAAGAACAGAACAAACTCGCATCATTAACGCCAGACGCACATGTAACGAGTGGTCTATTTATTCATGATAGGCGGCTCCCATGAACGAATACCAAGCCACACACTTCACAAGTACCTCTCCTCCAATACTAACTCGATCACTGTCGCGTGGCTAATACTGAAGAAGTCTGCAGATCTCTCCAGATACATGATAATGGTAGGCGGACTACCGGAAATCATTTCATCCTTACTTTCTAGTAACAGGTAATCCATAAATAGCTCATTGTCTCTCCAGATGAATTATCGCTTGATTTTTCTTTAGGCCCGAGGCAGCAATAATAAATTTGTTGTGTCAATATCACAGGCTGCATATGTAAGTGGCTTTATTTGCAGATATAATCACTGAATTTGGGGAACTGATTTAAACTGCATGTTTCGTTGAGGAAAAAATTAAAAGTATAAGTGGTTTATTCAGTAGGATTCAAAATACATCAAAATATCGAGTTTATAACTAATTTAGTCTCAACACAGAATGTTGCTGTGTTAATTACAGTATTTTAATGGCCTATTTTAGTAATATAAAACATTGTTGTAGGTAACATAAAGGGAGTTAATGTAATTTTTATAAGGTAGATTATTACCATTCGATTACATTACGATATTTTAAAACAAATATACGAATTTAAAAGAAGAATTACAATAACTTCAGTAGATAATGTTGTCAAAATGCAATTTTCACTCTTAACATACATTTTATCAGTTCCAAATAATTTTAATTTCATTGTAGCATGTAAATGAAACACATAAAATGTATCTGTAGAGAAAAACATTATGTTTGGAGTGCATTTAAATACATTGGTTGATATATTGCTTGCGCTTAAGACAGTTACATCTTTCAGCTTGTAATGACAAGTATTATCATGTTCAAGAGCCACCATATGTTACCTTGCCTTTGTTAGATTATTCTTACAGTCGACGGCTTGAAACATGGCGCTAATCATGCCTGTCATCCAAACACTGAAACTATCTGTGACATCTCCAAAGGTTGTTATGAAGGTTCAGCATGACAAATGAAACATGTGTCTTGAGAGTAGTACCTTTCATGAGTCAATTCTAGTAGCATCACAATATTCCGGATGAAATAATATACATATGACTTCGCTGTCATAATCGTTACTATTACATCGCGCGTACATTTGGGCAATTATCTTAGTACGTGTTTTGCACGATATGCACCACATTACATTTTCCTCATATCTTCTCCTCTTCCTCTCTCTCCTACTAGTTTAATCATGCAATTATATTTAATTCGTTGGTTTCTATGAAACTGAGCACAAATATCATAAATTCGCAGATATATCAAAGATTATCGAAGGAGAAAACATCACAGTGACGTGACTCAGCCAAATGAAAAGAGCCATTACACCAACACTTCTCTGGTTTACACCTCATTGTTATATTGTCTCTATCAGTTCATAGAAACTGCCTGCATCTTCGACAGCAAACTGATTTAAGGCCGTTGCCTGAGATTCGCCACATTTATCAACTTAACTTAGTTAAATGCCATGAAAGAGAAGGATCATATTATTCATTATTTTAGGTTTGAAATGAATCAAATCTGATTCACTCATTATTTTGATTTATCTTTCCCATTTATTCAGAACACTTATGATAGCCTAGACGCATGATTGACATTGAACTTATGGTTCTAACAACGCTTCGTAGAAACTATGTTGGCGTTCAGTCTCGCCCGAAGAAAGAGGACGTGTTTTAAACAAGAAAACAGTTCATACTTAACATTAGTTGTGCAACGAATTTGCGCATGAGCAAAGACCTGCTGCAAAAATGGAAAATTAGCACTTTGACAAGTACCATGTGATAGCATAATGAAAATAAAATAATTTCACATAATTCATTTCGATATTAGTTTCATTACAGTGACTATTTAACTATACATTGAAAATGAATGACTAAAATCTGATACTTTGAACACAAATTCATAATTTTCGTTTCCAAAATTAAACCAGAGATACTGAATACAAGTTTATTACTGGAATATTGCTGTCATACTTGAAGATTTACAAGAAAACGTTTCATGAGTGTTTCGAATTGTCATGTTCCATCCACAAAAAGTTACGCTGGCATTAGTTTATATTCTCACTCGTGATACTCTTCCAGGATGCATTGCCGATGAAGAAGGCAAAATACTGTTACATTCTCTCACTTAACATTAGCAGACTGGTTTGATTTACTTAAACAGTCCCTAACAATTTCAAGAATGATTTGGCCACTCTCTCAACTTTGCATTTTACATATATTCACTGGCTATTGATTATTACCATAGCAAAATAAGAAAATAAGAAAATTCTGACTGAAATATAATCATATGAACAGATGACTCTGTCACATCTAATTGACCACTGAGACTTAGTCAAAAGGCAACAAATAACACACCCGTCTTACAGATTACTTGTGGAAATAGTTCCTATTTAAAAACCTTTATCTACGTTATGTTTCAGAAGAAATTTTCATCGAACACAAATATCTATGTTAACTTGGAATACCAACGTGCAGCATAATTTATTCCAACTTACTGAACTTCGTTGGTTTGACGTGCCGCAGCAGCGTAGAAGGGATTTTGTTAGACCTGAATCTAAGAGCTAGTTCTATCAGGATTATATCACATCAATAATTTTCCACTATAGCGAGAAAGCACATAGAAATTGCGGATATACCATTTCATGCAGCGTAGCAGATCAGTCATCCATTGAATCTCTGTTAACTGTAAAAATACCTAAATAATCATCTTCAAAAGTGGTCTCCGATACTTCCGAGAAGCGGATGCCGATCCGTTCATAATTTCAGCAGATCATTTAATCGGTAGCCATGTGAATACAGTTAAAATTGTTAATATGTATATATACTTTCTACCAAAAGAGTTTACTGAAAATATATAATTTATAATCATGTATCTCCCTATTTCACAGATATAAATAATCATCTGTGGGTCAACAAGGAGCTATCGGATTTTCTGTTGTTTTATTACGAGCGGAACAAACAATATCATTCTCTGTATCCTACTGATTCGATTTCGCCAGTGAATTGTCAATAGTTCATCCTGTAGAAAGTTTACAGCATTGCAAATTGAATAGATGCCTCATGTATAAAGGGGATCACCTCAATATTTCTGTCTAATACCGGTAACTCACTTGATCTCTCCATTGAAGGGAAGCCGCATACATGACAAGTTTCCAGAAATGGCGGCTACCTTCACACATTACAAATACACGTGCAGTACACATTTGATGGAGGATTTAGATGAATACAGTTACATCCAACATTAATCGTTAAATCCTGATAACAGCATAAAGTACTACATCAGAAAAAATTACACATTTCAAATGAAATGTTCTCAACTGATCTGGATATATATCGCAACAGGCACAGAAATAGTTACACGACTTCACCTTTCTCCCATCCATTTCAACGATGACATCATTAATAAGCTTCCACTCCGAGCCATCCATCTCCATACGCATCTCATTCAATATTCAATACCTGCAGATTAGTAGAAGAAGAAAACTACAACTGTCAGTCTCAACTTCCACAAATGTTAACTCTCGAAAAAGGAGAGGCACCTACGAATGACCAGAATCATTTCCATTTTCCGGCTGAACTCGACTTTCGAAAAGGTCATACCTCCAAGTTACATCAGCCATTCACGCAGGCAAAACGGTTGAAAAAACGAATTAAATTCAATCTCTGAGCTTGGCGCAAGTAGCCGCCACCTGATGTCTTCCAATGCTGACAGACGAACCTCAATCCTTTGAGCGACGTTGTTTCCGTTCCATTGCAAATAACCCATGAAATACCTTGGTGGCGAAATCGCTGGTGCTAAAGTGGCTCTACGAATTATAATATCGGACGGCATAGCCAGTACCAGGAGCCACATTCTCCAACTCAAGTAAGTATCTTTCGTATCTGGCACTCGTTGATTACATTTCAAATAAAGCTATTAAAACATTAAATTGTCCGCGTTAACGCACATAAGGGAATGCAGTGCCTAAGAACACACATCTCTACTATGTGGCAAATAACTCCTGAATTTAGTCTGCCAGAAATAGCCGCAGCTACGCGTATGCATGAAAATTGAAAATAAATTGCCTTTACACTCTGGGCGTGAGGAGCAATCGAGGTTCGCCTATTAATTTTGTTGCATCAAAATAATTACCTGTCTGTTTCAGTCACATTGAAAATTTCATGTTAATGTAAGGGAATCACTCATTTCCCAGCGATTGCATGAGAACAGAATAATATTCGATGGGTTCAATCATTGCCCAGTCCAAAAATAAAACTGGAGATTCTGCCGATTTCGGGCAAAATTGTTGCAGAAGAGATTTTACAGTTACTCTGGCTTCGTGATTGGCAGTACTTTCAGAATTCAATGAAACTTTGGTGGGTGGATTCATGTCTATCTGCAACTTTGCATACTTTATTGTGTCCTATCTAGACTACCATTTGAAAAATTCAAGTTTTTTGATCGGTATTTACATCAACATAACTCAGAAAGGACAAGAAAACAAGTGATGCTTCAGACTTTAAGAAAATTACTTTTTTGCTTTTATGAAAAATAAAATTGCTAAATCGATCTTCGTCCACCGGTGATGGCCATTTTAAATTGTATTACAATTTCAAAAAAAATTTTTGGTGTGAAAGAATCGATTTAACAATTTTTATTTTTTCATAAAAGCAAAAATAATTTTCTTAAAGTCACACAAGCATTACTTGTTTGAAAATCTTATCCTTTCTGAGTTATGTTGATGTAAAAAATACCGATCAAAAAACTTAAGCCCTTTTCAAATGGTAGTCTAGATAAATTTTGTAAAAACAAAGTATGCAAAGTTACTTGAATAGACATAGTCTACCCACCCACAAAGTTTCATTGGATTCTGAGAGGGTGCTGCCAATCACGAAGCCGAGTTGGCGTAAAATTCTTCTACAACGAATTTTGCCCAAAAATCAGCAAAAATCTTCAGATTTTGTTTTTTAGTTTAGACAGTAGTTAGTTATCGAATATTATTCTGTTCTCATGCAGATCGTTAAACTCGCTTTGGAGCAAGTTGATTCCCTTACGATTAACATGAAATTTTCAATATTTGTTTGAAAGCAAGACAGGTAATTATTTTGATACAAAAAAAAATTAACAAGCGGGCAACATTCTCCCTCGATTATCTCCACGCCCAAGGAAGTGTAAAAACGAAATTGTTTTCAATTTTTCATACGCCACATAACAATGTTTGCAATATTTCATACAACAGACTAAATTCAGGAGTTATTTGCCTATAATTTACATTAAAGGTCCCATTATGTTCTGCCAAATCTTGCATTCCCTTTATGTGCATTAGATAACGCAGACAATTTAATGTTTCTTTTTATTTGTGTAATCAACGAGTGCAAACCACAAATACTTACAAGTTGAAAAATGTGGCTCCTAGTACGAACTATACCATCCCGATAATATAATTCGTATTAGGAGCCACTTTGCTCAACATTTCGCCACAAAGATGCCTTACGCCCCAGGTTGTTCCCCTACAGAATGGAACCCGGAAAACAGCGTCACTCCAAAGGATTAACGCTTCGAGGGGTTCGTCGCTTTGTCAGCATTGACATTTTTCACCGTCAGCCACCACGGGGGAAGGTCAAATTGGCAGCTTCGCACGCCAAAAGCTCCATTAGAGATGGGCTTAATTCGTTTTTTTTTCTTCATTTTTGCCTAAAAGGTGAATAACAATCGTGGCTTATCTCCAGAGGACATATTGCTTTTCGAAGAAGTCGAGTTCGAGCTTAGAGGATAAATGATTCTGGTCATTCATGGAATTGCCTCTCGCTTTTCGAAGGGGGATTAGCATTTGTCTGGAAGTTTGTGAGACTGATGCAGTTTGTAGTTTTTTTCTTCTTCTACCTAATCTGCAAACCATTGAATATTGAATGAATCTGTATGGAGTGAGATGGATTGCTCGGATTAGGCTTTAATTAATGATGTCATCGTTGGAAATGGATGGGAGAAAAAAAAAGGTGAAGATAGAAATACTATTAACTATTTCTGTGCCTGGTTGCGATGTATCAAATCGGTTGAAACATTTTCGATTTGGAAATATTATAGTTTTTTTTTCTGATTTTAGTGGTACTTATGCTGTTATCAAGTTTAACGATTAATGTTGAGATAAATTAACTGTATTCATAGCAATATCATAGAATTTACAAATATTGTACTGCACGTCTGGAATGTATGTTTGTATGTGTGAAAGGTAGCCACCATTCCTTCTAAGAGCTTGTCATGTATGCAGCTCCACTCAATAGAAAGATCAAATTGAGTTACCGGTTTGTATTAAGGGCCAAAAATGGTGGGGTGGTCCCGTCCGCAGAGACACTTACGCGAAACCATCCCAATTTGCAATACTTATTAAGCTTTCTACGGGATGGCTAGTTAAGAAGGGCGCGTCACTCTCACCGAAACTGTTGGAGTAGAATTCACAGCATCACAATCGAATCGGTAGGATACAGAAAATGATATTGTTTGTTCCACTCGTAATAAAACTACAAAAAAAAAATCCGATAGCTCATGTTGTTGACCCACAAATGATTATTTATATCTGTGAAATAGGAAATACATGATTATAAATTATATATTTTTGGTAAAGCTCTTTGAGTAAAAAAAAAAAATATATACATATTAACAATTTTAACTGTATTCACATGGCTACCGATTGTGGTCCTGCTGAAATTATAGACGGATCAGCGCATCCACTATGAACCTCAGAGAATGTATCAGAACCACACGAAAACAAATTATTTAAAATTATTTTACAGTTCTTGGGAATTCCATGGATGACCTGATCTTATACACTGCATAAAGAATAGTATATCTACAATTTCTATGTGCTGCTGCTATAGTGGAAAAAATTATTGATGTGATATAATCACAATGAAACTGGCTCTTAGATTCGGGTCCTAACAAAAAATCCCTTCTACGCCCTTGCAGCACGTCAAGCCAGCAAGTTCAGTGCAAGGGCATAAATTGTACTGCACGTTTGGTATTCCAAAAAGTTGCCATGACCTTCGATAAGAGTTTCTTAACATAAATATTTGTGTTCGGTGAAAAATTGTTCTTCCAAAACATAACATGAAATAAAAGGTTTTTTTGTGGAACAATGTCCTGAAGATGTCCTGTATAAGACGAGAACAGTGTTATTTGTTGCCTTTTGATAGGGTCTCAGGTGGTCAAGTAGATAATGACAAGTCATGGTCTTGCTGTGGTTATATATTTCCAGTCCAGAAGAAATTTTCTTGTTTTCCCTTGGCGTTTTGTTGACTCTTGCTTTTGTAATTGTATCGAGTGCTCATAATCAATAACCGAGGAGATATATGTAAAATACAAAGTTGAGAAGTGGCAAATCATTTGCCAAAGAATTGTTAAAGTTTGTTTAAAAGTAGAAAGCTTCAATGTACTAATGTTAAAGTGAAGAAATGCTGGTATTTTTACTCTTCTTCCATCAGCAAATGCATCAACACTTAAAATTATCTGAGAAACAAAAGAAATATAAACTAATACTACACTTGTCAACTTTTTGTGAATGGAACATAACAATTCGAAACACCTCTATGAAACGTTTTCTTGTAAATGTAAGTATATTGCTTAATATTCCAAATAATAAACTTATCTGTTCAATATATCTCTGGTTTAGTTTTTTGGAAACAGAAAATTATAAATTGTGTTCAAAAGTAGCAAATTTTTGAAGTCATTCGTTGTTTTTAATATATAGTTGAATAGTCCTGTGGTAAAGTATGCGACTAATATCGAAAATGTAGATTATGTGAAATTATCTTATTTTGTTTTCATTATGCCTTATCACATAATTTACTTGTCAAAAGTGCTAATTTTCCATTTTTTTGCGAGCGCCCCAGGTCTTTTGCTCATGCCAAATTGAAAACTACAGTTACACAACTAATGATTGGGATTGTTATGGACTGTTTTCTTGTTTAAACACGATACTGTATTTTCTTCGTGAAATTGAGACGCGAGACTGGACATAACACTTATGGTTTCTACAAACGTTTGTTAGAACCATAAGTTCAATGTCCAATCATGCGTCTAGGTATCATAAGTGTTCTGCAGTTTTCACTAAATGGAAAGGTAAATCAAAATAATGAGTGAATCCAAGATTTGATTCATTTCAAACCTAAAAAAATAATAATAATATGATCTTCTCTTTCTCATAGCATTTGGCTAAGTTAAGATGATAAATACGTGGCAGGTCTCAAAACAGCAGCCATCAGTTTGCTATTTCGAAGATGCAAATTTTAGTTTCTACTGTAGATATTGATAAGACAACCATAACAATGAAGGTTATGAAGTGAGAAAAGTCATTCCAGTTATGTGTCTTTTCATTTGGCTAGTCCAGAAGAGTCACGTCACTGTGAGTGTTTTTTCTCACTTCGACTTTAGGAATAATCTTTGATATGTCTACGAATTTGCGGTGAGCATTTAACTTCAGTTTCGCTAAAAACCAACAATTGCATCTCTGAAATTGCATGGTTAACTAGTAAGAGAGAGAGAGAGAGAGAGAGAGAGAGAAAGAGAAAGAGAGAAAATATGAGAAAAATAACATGTGGTTGCATATCATTTTACAAAAACACGTACTAAAAGATAATTGCCCAAATAGCACACTACGATCATAATAAGTTGTAGTAACTTGATTATGACTTAGCAAGTCATATGTATATTATTTCATCCGAATGGCAACAAGTGTGCTACTAGGGTGTATGCGGCGATTTCATAAAAAAAATTACTACCTCTCAAAATTTATGTTTATTTGATCATATATGACCAACTTCCTTAACAACCTTTGGAGGTGTCCACAAGATGAGATTTCAGTGTTTTTTGAGATATTTCAAACATGATTGGCGCCATGTTTCAAAGGCCGTCATTTTGTAAACAAGAATAATCGAACAAAATAAAGGTAAACATGTGGTGTCTTGAGACATGATAAAACTAACGTCATTACAGAAAAGCTGAAAAGACAGGAAGATGGTAACTGTCTTTAAGCGCAAGCGATATATCAACCAATGTATTTAAATGCACTCCAAACATAATGTTTTCTCTGAATACATTTTATGTGTTCATTTTACAGCTTTGCAATGGGGTAAAATTATTTGGATTTGATAAAATGTATGTTAAGGTGAAAAATTACTGTTTGATATATCGATTATCTACTGAGATATTGTAATTCTTCTTTTTAAATTTAAGTATATTTGTTTTAAAAATATCGTAATGTGTCAGATGGTTGTAAATCTACCTTATAAAAAATTACATTAACTCCTTTAACGTATTTTTGTATGTTTTTATATTACTGAAATGAACCATTAAAACTTGTGAGTGGCCCCAACAGCATTCTTATTGTTGGTTTAAATTGGTTCTCAAACTCGATGTTTTGATGTATTTTTGAATCCTACTGAAATAAACCACCCATACTTTTTTTAATTTTTTTTACCTCAACGGCATAACTACTGTTGGTTTAAATCGGTTCCCAAATTCGGTGTTATAACTTGATTATATATCCTACTGAAATAAGCCACCCACAGATGCAGCTGTGATGTTGACGCTGTAGGTTTATTATTGCTGCCTCGGTTTCGCGAAAAAAATCAAACATTAATTCGTATCCTGGAAAGTGTGAGCTGTTTAGTGGATTACCTGTTACTAGAAAATGAGATAAGTGATTTCCATTTAATTCCACCTACCATTATCGCTTATCTAGAAAGATACGCGTTTTTCGTCTACAATTAGCAGACTTCTTCAGTTTCGAGTATTAGTACACGACAGTGATCGAGTTAGTATTAGAGGGAAAGGTACGTAATTAATTGTGCTCCAAATTATTCGTTCGCCATGCTCATCGGGCCACCCTATCATGGAATAAATAAACCACTGTCTCATTTTGTGAGTGACTCCAGCGACATCCGTACGGTGCGGCAGACAATAATGCGAAAATTTGTTCTATTTCTTTCAAATCCCTTTTTCAGCTAATTCAAGCAATAATATCAACATTTTCGAGTGCAGTTATCTTTATAAAGCTCTTTTAAACTTTAGTGATCGTCAGTCGGTGCGAATCAAAACAAACCCAAAAAAAAAAAAAAAAAGGAGATCGTTCCTCTCCCATGTGCGCATCAGTAAACAGAGTGCACACAATAGATCGCTAGAATAACTATACAAGCCACAGTGGTACATGAGCGTCTTCCAACCGGACATTTTTGCCTGTTGAAGTGGCGGACTTAGTCCGTGCTTTAACCTACCCCGCAGTGGGATGTTAGGCAAAAATGTCGTTGGTTCGAGTACCACTGTACACATGCCCTTTTCGCTCAATTTTCCTAAAACATCTGCTATGTTTCCGAGCCTGCCGCACACTAGCGGAACTATCAAAAACTTTCTCTTCATATCTTTCAATTCTAGCCAAAAAACATTGTTGTTCACTCTTGGTGCCTCATGGTGATGAGCGAACATCTCCTTCAACATCAAATTTAATCATTGTTTCCTCCATTTTTATTAATTAAAATCCTCGAGCCGACGCCGGAAGCCAGAGCATGCCTTTCGGACGAAGTTATGATTGAAGGTTTTCACACTACGGTGTGATGTTTTGCAGGCTCGTGCTTCAACGTATGCCCAAATCGAATAATCCAACGGATTAAGATCTGGACTGCTAGGGGGCCAGAAATATTTGGGCCAAAACTTCATGTTATCGTTCAACCATTGCTGTGTTCGATTGGACGTGTGACAAGGCGCTCCATCCTGCTGTAGGACAACGTTTTGGTCCTCGGAGAAGTTGGCCTTCACCCAGGGAAGCACTTGGTCCTTTAAAATACTGATATACACTACGGTATTGATTTTAACTACAGCATCAATGAAAACAGGCGGCATTTAAAAACCGTTGGACGCCACCAAGCCAAACATCACGACACGAGCCGGATGTTTGGTTTGAAATTTGAATTTCATTTTTTCCGGAACGTTCTCCATTTTCTGCGGTGAAATGAACCGGCCCATGTGCCACAGCATCGATGCTGAAAAGCTTTTTGTCGGATTATCATTTGGTTTCCTTCTTCAACAATGAAAGCAATCTCTTGGAACGAGTCACTCGTAGTTCCTTGACCCGGTCCGTAATCAAGTGGCGTTTCACTCTGGCTCTGGAAGATGCATGCAGGTCTTCTTTGATGATTCTCCGCATGGATTTCTCCGAAGTTTTGGCTTTCTTTGCAAGTTTTCTTACGGAACGCACCGGGTTGCGAGCAATTTTTGCACGAACCGATTTGATCACGTTTGGCGTGCGTGCAAAGCGCGGACGTCCGCTTTCCGGCTTCCACTGCTTAGGACCATCCTGCAGGGACTTTTTTTATGTGGTAAACTGTTGCCAAATGGCACCCTACCACCTTGGCAATCTCTTTCGGCTTCTTCTGGGCGAGCAACATGCATGTTTGGATGCAGCATTTGAAAGTTAACATAAACAAATACACTTTCGACAGAAATTAGTCACCAGCTACACGAATTAACCCAATACTCAAGTTTGAACATTTTCGCATTATTTTCTGCCGCACCCTGTACTGTTGGTGTTGATCGGTTAAAGTTGACTTAACGCTTGAGATGAATTAACTTGTTTTTCTAACGAAATACCACTTTTACACTCTGTGGGTGACCTCAATAGCATCCTTAATGTTGGTTCAAGTCGGTTCATATCGGAAATCGGTACCAATTTTCAAATATTTCACTTGACAGCTTATCTTTAAACAAAACGAACGCTGCTGCTACCCAATCCTGTTATCCAAAATCCCAGTGATTTCTCGTGAAGTTGCAGTAGGCTCCGCTGCTTCCAATAAAGCCACGTATCACGTCAACATATTCCTACCCTTTCCTCACTTGACCTGCATTCGGGCGGGGCCGGCGCCGGTATTGCCATAGTTAGGAGATGTAGGTTAGTCCCAAGCATCATCTGTTGAATATCTATGGAATAACAGCTGATCTGGAAACAGCGAATTAGCAACCTCGGGCGGTCAATCATGCTCATGTTTATGAAAAATTACAATAGCAAATACAAATAAAAACATAAAACGGCAAATTCTGGTGCTTGTTATTTTTTTTTTAATGGAGTACCTGTAAGAATAAATACTGTGAGTTCACAATTGTTTGTCAAATGAGATGACATCCATTGTTGGAGACCCACAGCTTTGTAGATTTCACCGTTAATTGTGTGCTTAGTCACAAATGGTATAAGCCATGCACCACAAGTTCATGGTATATGCCAAATCATATTCTTGTCCAGGAAACTACCTTAAATCCACTTTTGATCTCATCTTCCATGACGCAGCACTGGTATTTTATTAGCAGCATCGAGTAGAATTTCTGGGCACGCGTTTTGGCTAGATTTTTCCCTCGTTTGTCCTGATATGTGGAGTTCTTCACCATATACCGGTTCACCGGCACCCTTTTCCTTCATTTGCTCTCTGAAAGAAGTCGTCGAAATGTTCGAATTCCTGTAGACATGAACAATCAGCTCATCTCTTGAATGTATGCACCTTTTTCCCGGTTTTCTTCTAGCTCCTGGCTTGTGGTGCACTGTCATCGGTTCCTGGAACCTTTTGAGATGGTAAAATTATGTATATTCATCATAAATTTGTATGTGGGTGAACCAAATCCTTCTGCGAACGATTTGCTGATGTTCTTCCATCTCGACCGGAATCTCACTGACAACTGCACTTGTAAGCAAAACACTCTAAAGAGATACTTGGCGACAGTTGGACTGAGTTGGTTAATTTCGGTCAAGTATGATAAAAGTTACGCAAATTCGAAAGTGTCTCAACAATTATCGACTCAACCTTTAGTGACTCACCACATACAAAGAAAAAAAATTAAAATTAAATAAATTATTTTTTAACCGATAAAATTCAACTGGAGTTCGTGGAGAAAGTCACCATGATGCTTTGAAGATATAGGTACCTATTTGAATTTTGCTTATTGCAACCAAGCTTTATTAATCGTCGAGGTTGTGAGCAAATTTATATCAACCATGTTGTCCACCAGCAAGGTGAAACCATTCTCATGTACCTATGTATCCAAATTCGCGACTCAACTCAATCAACGCCAAAATTTTGCTACGTTTAATTGTTCCTACCGTGTACCGTCGAGAGTTGTTTGCTGGGCCACATCTCCCCAGGGGGTTGCCAACCACCAAACGCCGTGGTGTGATCGATTATCCCTATTACGAAAGAACCTTCTGTCTTCCAATTCCAGCATTTTCCTCCCTAAATGAAGGCCTTTGCGTTATTCCAGAAGCAATCGGAGAAAAACCCACAGTCATATATTTTCGCCTCTGAGCAAAAAAGGCCCCCGGAGCTCGACGATTGTTGCCACTGCTGTTGCTGCTGCTGTCGTTTCTACAATTTTACGTAAGTTGAAAGTGAAAAATAAAACAATCGCAAAACCCACATTCATACATCAACTTTCATATTTCGGTTATTTATTGTTTTAATTAATTTTAATGTTAACCGAAGCGCGCGCACACCAGCGCTCACCGAGAGATCCGATTCGGTCGAAACAGAAAGGGCCTGCGAGCTGGCCGAAGCGTGTGGCCCATGTGGGCTAATCGTCCGCGTAAGTCACACTCCTGATCTGGCGGTTGACCGAAGACGGGGCCTTAAATGGCGCAGATTTCGGCAAAGTGCGTACCGGCATCAGCTACCACACCATACCGAACAGGACAAGACGGCGAGCTGTGCAAATGATGAATTTCCTTGAAACTTCATCTCGCATATTGTCTGCACCGCTTGGCAGCAGCCGAAGTGCAGTGATCGGTGAACGACGGCGGGAGGTTCCGAGTTCCAGTTTGAGTCATGCAGTCCCTTCAAAGACGAAAGAAAAAAATAAATAAACCGGACCACGCTCGCCGGACACAAAGACACATTCGCAAGAGGCCAAAAGTACAAATGGCACATGACTGATGTGTATCCCTTGCTTCCCGCGCCTTCAGGTCACTTCCTCGGCGGTGTGGCATGGCAGCGAAAGAGAAATACACATCACATCGCGGTGGCGACCGACGGAACGGACGCATACCAACGAGCCGTGGTTCATCGATCATTTTTCGGTTTAACTTTTATTTGAATTTGATTCCCCCCGAACGTAATTATCTCTTTAGTTTTAAGCTCTGTGTTTTTTTTACGGTTTTTGCAGCGACGGATTCCCATTTCACATTTCGTTCACGTCCTCGTCAGCGTCCGGCTTCTCTTTCTGGCAGGCGACATTTTAAAGTTGGTTATTTGGGTAACATGCAATAGTGATTTTATTTTTGTGTTTACAAAAGTTAAAACGAATTAAGAAGTAGGGACTGTTCTCTAGTGCCATGAGATTAGCCTATGTTTTTTTTTAAACATTCCTAGTAGAGATATGATTTTCCTTAAAAAAAAACGAAAAATTCTTTTGAGTTCTTGGTTTTTTCTACTAAGAACCCTGTTTTTACGCGATTTTTTCCTGTTTTTTGAATCTTATCATCTCAGTCTCCATCCTTTATACACAAACGCTTTAAAAAAAGGTTTATTTAGGATAGCGATGGAAAAATAACTTCAAAAAACAAATGGAGCTAATT
>JASCZW010016690.1:0-18295 GCA_034211315.2 Aedes japonicus | reverse complement strand
TTTACTTCTAAAGCCCTAAGTAGTTAGACATAGTGAGTGCTTAACGAGCATAATAGCCCCCTCCCCGAAATTATACCAAAAATTGGTTCCGGGGAGGGACCAGGGAGGAGTTGGCACCCTCATCCTCACACCCTGAGCCTGGTTGAAGATTTTCCATCCCGTATAAAAAAATAAAAATAAAAATAAAAAGACTCAAACGTTTGAAAATCAAGTCAAATCTGGAGATTTAGTCGGTCACTTGAGTATTTCACAAAACTTTCAAATTGGACCAGTGATAAATATAGAATGGTGACCGGATGAAACCTCTGGAAAACTATGACATACCTTATAACATATGTGAGATGACACACATAGATTGAGGAGTCTGAGGGAAACTGTTCGTCATGGTTCCATTAAATTCTTTACAGATAGTTAATAAATTGGATCAAAAACGGGACCACCCAGGTAACCAATAAACATTTGCAGTTCAGATGCTACAAGCATTATATTAGCATTATATCAACATCTTGAATGCTATCTGCTGGAAAGCTGCATTTATTCAAATGCTATTTAAATGCTTGTAGCCTGTAATAAGCAACCCAAATGCAAAATAGCATTAATGAGGCATTATCATTGCATTGCAGTAAAGCAGCCGTATATTGGGCCAAAAATGGCATTTATGTTGCATTGAAGGTGACTTAAATGCTCGATTGGCTGCCTTAAAGATGCTTGGGAACTGCTTATAGGTTTCCTGGGCAGGTATCCTCAGCCCTGGGGTAGAAATTGAAGTGGTAATGAGAAACTTTCTAACGGTGTTTCAAGCGGATATTCTGTAGAGAAAATATAGATACATTCTTTCACTGCAAAATGTGTGCCATTTTTTTTCTGGCATCCACGACACTGTGGCCTTGGAGGTCATGGAAGGGCAGACCAGCCTGCTAAATAATGTTTTGAAATGGAAATATACTAGAAATTTTTCTTCTCATTTCTAGTTACAAGTACAAAAGTTACAAAAAAAAACAATACGACGGACGCGAGTATGTGTCGATAACAGTCGCGAATAAAACTGCTTCAAAAGTGAAGCTACACCGATCTCACATAACCGATTCTTATTGCATCGCATTCCGGAGTGTCCGTGTAGTTCCTGTACGTGTTATGCAGTTGACATCTGCGCTAATTAGCAGGATTTATTACGTTAAAATTATTGACTGAAGCCAGATTGTGCGGCCTCTATTGATAGTGTTGTGCTGCTATTGGAATTGCTAGTCGCGTCATCACGCACACGAGCGCATTTTGGTCTACTGTTATAATCGTCTGGTGTCTCTTCACACACTATGTCCAATCTTCAGCGCACTCCTCCTGCTGTTGGAGGCAACAAGAACAACACTCCATTGACCTACAAGCGAAATAGAATGGACTACGAAAGTTATGAGAGCACGGTTATGACTGGTAGTGATGCCAATGATTCTCCGATCACGTTGGACTAGTGTGGATGGTCTACCATGATGGTCTACCAATTTGCTGAAACTCGGAAGCTAATTGATTCAGTGCAAACTGAAATTAAAGACGTGAACACCAAAATCGATGCAGTAAAAGCTGATCTGAAAAGCGACATACAATCTGTTAAAGATGAGTGTGCATCGAAATTCCAGCACCACGACATTGTGTTGGAGTCACTGAATAAAAGGATGGACAGCGTGACCCACAAACTTGGGGCCCTGGAAAATCGTAATGACCTTATCATTAGCGGCGTTCCTTCCAAACCTGGTTAGGATTTAAACTCCACACTCAAGGCAATTGGCCAACATCTGGAAGTTAAGGATACGGCTACTCGAATGGTGGAAACCAGGTGTTTGAAATCCGGCGGCAGATCGACATCGGACGGACTCATTGTGGCTGAGTTTGCGTTGAAGACATCACGGGACGTTCTACAGCGCTTATCTGTGAAAACGAGACCTCTAGCTAAGGCATATCGGACTGGATTCGGATCGACGGGTGTACATCAATGAAAGTTTGACGAGTGAAGCACGCAAGTTGAAGTTAGCGGCCTTGCATTTGAAGAAGGCTGGCAAGTTGGCATCGGTGTACACTAAACAGGGAATTTTTCACGTGAAACCTACAACGACCGCACCACCTATTGTGATACAAACCGAGAAAGAGCTTGAGAAATATTCGTAAATATGTATTTTTCTTTTAAATTATCATTCACTTTTGAAGTATTGTTTATGTAGTATTGTCTATAGTTTTTGTAAAGAGAATTGAAGATTGTATGACAGAGAAGTTAGTTTTGAAAGCCTCCCTAGTAATGCAGCCCTCTCGAAATTGCTTCCCCTACTATACATAATGCTCCCATCACACACCCACACCTCGACGAACATCCCAAGGGCAGTATTGAATGTTGTGTTGCTCCCTGGGAAACTAAATATTTGTCACGGAAATGCTCAGAGTCTCTGTGCACGTAATTTCAACAAGCTGGATGTGGTTCGGAATGTTTTGTCTGACTCCAAAGTTGAAATAGCGTGCTTTACCGAATCATGGACAACTTCGAGGCATAGTAATCGCAGTATTGCCATCTCTGGATACACTGCCGTAAGGAATGATAGAACATATAGGCGCGGCGGTGGAATTGTTGTATATTATAAAGAACATCTGAACTGCTCCAGGGTTTTCGGCACGGTGCTAACAGCAGAATCGATTGATTTGACGGAATGTTTAGCGTTGGATTTTCGGGTGGGCGGACACAAAATATTGCTCATGGTTGTCTACAATCCTCCAGATAACGACTGCACATCTTTTCTGATGGAGAAGCTGGCTGATTACGCTAGTCGCTATGAGAGCGTATTTCTGGTAGGCGACTTTAACACTGACATGCTCCGACCTAGTAGCAAGCGAGTGCTGTTTGAATCGATGTTTGTTAGTCATTCGTTGTCATCTGTTAGTGCAAAACCAACATTCTTCCACGGTGGAGGGTGCTCGCAGCTCGATCTCTTACTAAGCAACGACAGTGAGAACGTTGTGCGCTTTGGCCAGGTTAGTTTTCCCGGGTTATCCCAGCACGATCTCATTTTTGCATCCGTAGACTATGACATCTCTCAGCCTTCCAATCGGTTCACCTACCGCGATTATGCAAACTTTGACTCACGCGCTCTGCAAAACGCTGTGCTGTCTATTCCGTGGAGGCAATTCTACGAGTGCGAAAATCCAAATGATGCCATGGAATTCTTCAATGCGCAAGTTAAAACAGTACACGATTCGTGCATCCCTCTGCGTTCCAGTACCATTCGCCGTCGTCCCAACCCGTGGTTTTCTGATAGTGTTCGTCAGTCACTACTTGAACGAGACTTAGCATACAAGGATTGGTTGCAGGCTTCACCGCAGTTAAAGGAAGAAAAGCGACTGCGGTACAAATTGCTGAGGAACCGTGCTAACACGAAAGTATCTCAGGCTAAACAGCAGTACTTGATCCGATTCTTGGATGACCGGGCTCCATCAAAAACCCTATGGCAACGAGTGAAGAGCCTTGGAATTGGCAAGCAAAAATCGACGCGGCCATGTGAATTCGATCCAGATGATGTGAATCGTACATTCTTAGCCAACTTCACGAACAGTAGCTATCAAGAGATACCAAATTTGCGGTCTGGACCAACTTCGGCACACAGTTTTTCTTTTAAACCTGTTCAATACTGGGAAGTCGTAAATGCTATCTGGGATATAAAATCGTATGCTATTGGGCTGGACTGTTTACCTATCAAATTCATCAAGATCATCCTTCCGTTAGTTGTTCAGCACATAACACATTTATTCAACCTGTTCATCGGCTCCTCGACCTTTCCTGAATGCTGGAAGCTTGCGAAGCTCTTGCCATTGAAAAAGAAAGCGCATTTGAATGACATGTCTAACCTGCGTCCAATTAGTATACTTTGCGCACTGTCTAAAGCTTTTGAGAAACTACTCAAACACCAAATGTACCCTTACATCGAAGCTAACCGGCTATTGTCTGACTTTCAAGCCGGATTTCGCAGTAGTCAGAGTATCAAAACTGCTGTTCTCCGAGTACATGATGACTTAGCAACCACCGTCGACAAAAAGGGTATAGGAATTTTGCTACTGTTAGACTACTCTAAGGCGTTCGATACGATACCTCATAGCAACCTATTGGAAAAGCTTCAAACCCAGTTCAACTTCTCACCTGCTGCCACAAACATGATGAGGTCACACCTGTGTGGTAGAAAACAAACCGTTTATTGCGGTGATCGCTGCTCAAACAGTGCTGAGGCGCCATCTGGTGTCCCCCAGGGCTCAGTTCTTGGTCCCCTACTATTTTGCTGCTATATTAACGACCTACCATCGGTGCTGAAATATTGCTCTATCCAGATTTACGCTGATGATGTACAATTGTACATTCGTCGGTTGGGTCCTTGTACACGGGAGCTGATACGGCTGGTGAATGCGGATCTCGAACGTGTTGCTGATTGGTCTCGACGAAACCATCTTGACGTGAACCCGGCAAAAAGTAAGGCAATGTTCATCACGAATCGCCGTCGTAATGTCAGTGCTCCACCCGTTCCAGGAATTGTGATGGACGGCCAGAGCATCGATTGGTCGGACAGTTTCATCAACCCAGGATTCGTATTCCAAAATGATCTACAGTGGGATGATCTGATAGCTCAACAATGTGGAAAAATCTATGCAAGTTTGCGCACATTATACTGTTGTACTTCAGCCGCTCCAACTACTATTAAGCTAAGACTGTTCAAGTCGTTGATCTTGCCACATTTTTTGTTCGGCGATGTTCTGGATGTTCATCCCAGTGCAAGTTCCTTAAATCGGCTTTGTGTGGCGTTAAACTCCTGTGTGCGGTATGTCTATGGGCTTAGTCGCTACGACCATGTTAGTCACCTGAAGCAGAACTTAATCGGATGTCCATTGAAAAATATCTACGCACACCGCTCCGGTGTTTTTCTAAGGAACCTACAGATAGCTCAGGCTCCAGCATTGCTTCATGAAAGACTTATCCAATGTCGTGGTCGCCGCTTGCAGAACCTTGTGATTCCACCCAACAACACGCCATGCTATGCAAATTCCTTGTTCGTGCGAGGTGTGATAAACTGGAATTCATTGCCACCCATAGTAAAACGTGCTTCAACGGAAGCAAATTTCAAGAGAGGCTGCATCAACTTTTGGAACCGTAATATCTAGATTAGTGTTTTATTGAAAATTGAGTAGTATTAATTGTAAAAAATGTCAATCGTGAAGTTTGTTGTATTGTACTTATCCTGAATCGGAGGTAGTAATTTTAAAAGATGTTCATCTTACGCTACTGGACAATAAATAAACAAACAAATAAACAAACAAGTATTCCACTAAACAGCTCACACTTTGTAGGATTCATTGGAAATATCCTTCTTCCAACATGCAATCCTAGGATGTGAAGAAAAAGTCTATTAGTGCACGGCAGGCTGTGAAATTCAATAGAAGCAGTTAAAATAGAGCTTAGGGCATCTTTGGGAGGCGGCATGCGATCGAGCACACAATCTCTTACCAAGCTACCCCAGTGCGGGGTAGGCAAGGGAAAGGGTACCCCCTTGACTGGCAAAAAAGTGCGCGCCTGATCGTGCTCATATATCACCAAATGGCACAGAACAGTTCTAGCGATGTGAAAATTGCTATTTACACTTCTTAGAGTCAAGATGTGACAGAAATCAATTTCCAAGAAAAGTATTGAGAATTGAGTATTAGAGGTTTTTAAAACACAACTTTTAATTTTACTGGTAATGTTTCTCTCGTCGTAATTTACTTAACAACCTTAGAGAAAGACCCAGTAAGGTGTTGTTGTTTGTTCCACTAAACAGCATGTTTTGGTGGAATACCCCATGGATTGAACATATTTGACTAGTTATGTTTTCATTGCCTGAAATACCTAATCAATTATAATGTTTTGAAACGGAAATATCCTTCTTATCAACATGCAACCCTAGGAAAGGACAGCAATTTTTGCTAGAACCAAAGAGGCGAAGAATAAGTATTGATAGGTCCGTTAGAGCACGACAGGCTGTGAAATTACTTATCTTTCTTCTTATTTTCTAATATAATGATGTTTCTCATTAACAGATGCACATACAGTTTTACAATGCAATTAATAAGCATAATCACGACACGTCTCAATTGTGACTCAATTTCAAAGCGCAACCGGTATTTTTTTAATTGCTCCTCGCACTAAAAATGGTTCATCAACAAGTACAAGGACATGAATCATTAAGTAATCCATGCTCCCTTCAAGTTTTCCATTGTTTTATTTGTGCGTTTCTCTATATATCATTCAGTGATCTGTGTCACGTCGTTATTAAATGCGTCATAAACGAACGGCTTACGCCTTTGTATAAAACGTCAATGCAATTATTAAAACTGCACGATATGCACCAATAGCACGGTCAGATGAAACATTATCACAAGCTTTTCCAAATTATAACTGCAACTCAGCACATGCAATATACCGTCGCCAATCGATGATGTAAAACAATAATACAAAGTAGCACGTAAACGGTTCCGATTCCATAGCAAAAGTGTGGAAATTCCTAAACCGGTAGACAAACAGACAGTCAATCAGTGCTAAACGCCACGCTCATTGTCACCTGCGCTAGACTGTTTTAGCTTCAGTCGTAACATCGCACCGTACCAATAACGATAGTTCGACGGGCAACAGACAGCTGACATGTCTTCCGTTAAGGGTATTCGATCATCAATTATCATCTGCATTCGATGAAAACAAAATGCATGCGCAATCAAACGGTTTGTTGGTCTGGTATAATCGAAGAATGGTTGGGTAGGCGATTGACGAAAACGTTTGCAAGTAACACATACAAGGTTCGTCACTTGTGGATACCTGATGTCTTCAGTGTGTAATTTCGAAAGAGCAACATCACACAAAGAACTTGAGCGCAGCCGAGTTAGTGAGGCAAAAACAACTTTTTTTCGCTAATTTTGCAAGTTAGTTGCCAAAATCCCAAAATGGTCAAGATTTAAAGTTCCGGATGCAGCTGTGCTAAAAACAACAAATGGTGCTAACTGTCTTGTTTTTTGACGGAATTCGCAATGTGCATTGTGTTAATAAACAACAATCACGTCAGTTAAAATTTGTACATTTTCTTTACTGTATGGCGAAATTTGACCTCATTCATCAGTATATGTAATTTCAATGCGGCAGGAGTTGATATCACAAATCTCAGCAAAGTCTCAATTTGAAGTAAATTCGTTGACAAGTTTGTTTGTGACTTCTGCAGAACCATCCTTCAACCATGATACAGATCATTCCGGAAAACGAACAGAATCCCTTCAAACTTGTTCATCTCACAACCCTTTACGTTCGTTTATCTAACATTTGTCGAGAAAGGCAAATCTGCTGGGGCCCAGTTCACTACCGAACCCGCTACGATCCTACTCCGCAAAAGTACTGAATCACTATTACATTCTCCAATAAACATCGCCATAAACTTAAAACCACGCTTACGGCAATGGCATAAAAACTTATAACGAACCTGAATTTTCTCATGAGATTTGTGGGTTTTCCTCCCGCTTCGTACCCCGGTGCTCTTATCTTTATTTCCTTGCCGTCACTTTCCCTGTCGCTTAGAGCCACCCAGAGGAATGGTTGGTCTTCCTGGCGTTCAAATGTTGACAGACTTTTCATGATCTTCATTGGTTCACTGGATAGGACATTTCTCGGGTGCAGCTGAGCTGGGTAGTGTTTGCATAATTCTACATTGGCCTTTTTTGGTCCAGATATTACATCATCGTGAACTCGGCCACTAGTGCATTGCCCGCGCACATTCACAGTCGTACTGTCGCGTGTCGTTCGGAAGGGGCATTCGGTTTACGGTGAGTAAGATTATTTTTCGTATCCTCTTTCACTCTCGCTGCGGCGCGACCGTGCGAATTTGCCTCAAGGACGTCGCTAATGAATACTTACACGTATAACGTACCGGACTTTACGTGATCTCGTAGTTATGACAGCGTCCGAACAAACCGTCCGATTTGTTTAGTTCGCTTTCTTTCTGAATGATCTAAACAGCAAAAAATACTGCTGAACTAGTATTTTAAATTAACTAAGAATATTAAGGAAAAGGATCAGAATAAAGGAGTGGTAAAGCAAGACTATTCTGATGAAACAAGATGCGTTTGAAGCCCTGGTTGGTTCGGTTCGGATTGAAAATCCTAAGGATACCATAAATTTATTTTAAAGTCATTTTTCACAGGCATGGAAACAATTCAATCAACAATTTTAAAATTCAAATAATAATCTATGCGATTTTGGAAAATATAAGAACTTTGTGTCATGACATATTCACGGAATGAATCATTGTTTACGTTTATCAGATGATTTCAAATGAAAAATCTTTGTCGAATTGTCCGTTTGTGTAAAAATTACAGACAGCTTCAGAAGCTCTTGCGCGAGCAAGAGACCTAACAAAGATAAAGTTTGAAAGTTTCAAGAATGCATTGGACATGGTCAGTTTAAAGAAGTATATAGGATGACTGAAGAGATTACAGACAGACGACTACCAGCTGGACCTGGAGGGATGGCACGGCTTTAGGCCCCCACATTTTAAGGGGTTGCCACAAAATGTGTTTCCCTTATTTTTTCGATCACCATTAATTTTTGGTCCTAAGTACAACTTCGAAGTTGTACTTAGGACCAAAAATGAATAAGTTGATGGTCCGGGTCACCACAACTGTAAATTTGACCTATGTTTCCATGTTCAGCTAATATCTAACACTACAATAGTTTCTAATACTACTAAAATATGTTTTTTATTCCTCTTGTTTTAATTTTTTACATTTGATATATCATTCTAAGTGGTTAGCCAGAAGGTTATTTATTTGTAGTTTAATTCGTTGTTTTCCTTGTCTTGCTACGTGTGATATTGATTTCCCTCTTGAGAGTTTCAAAATTTGATAATCTAGCTAACTACAATAACTTAAGCATAGTCTGTCAGCTGTCTGATGATCGGATGGGGTGACCTTAGGCAAGATTCTCTAAACCTTTTCAGGATGATACATTTTCTTTCACCGAGGTTCTGTAGACCAGCTAGGCGATGGATCTCGAGTATTCTGGTTCTTGGAGGACAGTCCAGAATCATCCGAAGGATTTTATTCTGAACTACCTGCAGTTTCGGATGGTGAAAATTGACGCAACCCTCCCAAATTTGCAAACCGTACTCAACCACGGGAAGAATGATCTTTTTATGAACTGCCAGTTTGTTCTTGGTCGATAGAGTGAACTTTATGTTGATCAGTGGATACAGAGAGCTTAACAAACTACTACATTTATTAAATGTTTTGTGTACATGCGATCGGAACAACAACTTGCTATAAATGGTAAGACCAAGGCACCTTACTTCCCCGGACCAATCGATCGGTGTGTTACAGAGGTGGGCTTTGACATGGTGGAATGAGTAGAGGTCATTTGGAGTGCGGAAACAGAATCGTCTGGGTTCTAGCTGCTTTGATACATATATTCCAACTGTTGAAGTAATCAGACAAAACATTGGACCCTCCTGATGTTTTCCAGTCAGAGCACGTATTACTGCACAGTGGTCCAGAATGCGAATTTAGCTGGAAAGATACATTTTCAGCCTAAGTTTGAGGTGGTGGAGCAAAATGGTCTTCCACAAAGTTATTTCTAATAACAAAGCACTTCTTTTGGTGTGAATGAAAACTACGGTGGTCCTTATTTTCAGAGAAATCGAATATCTAACTTTTTTATTTGCAGAAATAAAGGCATACGTTATTCAAAAAAGTTGTAGAATAAATTTAACTTATTTATTTAAATTTTTTCAGCAAAGTTGACTTCCTAATGATTCTGCATCGAAACTGATTTGTACTATTTAAAAAGCTACCTTCGTATATAATGCCTCACGCGCAACTGTCACTAGCACTAAGCATTTGTTGACAATGAAAGAACATGCGTTCATTCTAAGAAAACAATACAAACAGCTACGAGTAATTTGTTACCAATAAAAAAGAAACGTATCTCTGGTGGTTGCATGAACGACTGACAGATCTGCTTTATCGGCTCAAAATATAATTAAAAAAAACGCAACCACGAGAAGTTGTCGGTGACATGATTCGATCCTGCATTTTAAGGGAGAGCTGTTATGGAGTCCGTGGTTGATCTAACTAGACCATGTTGACTCGTGGAATGTAACTTGATTATTGTGCATGAGGTTCTAACTCTCGACAGCGCTTTAATTTCTATTTTGGGATAAATCAATGCTTCCCATCATCTTAGTAGGAACACAAACATTTATGCGTATGACAGAAGAGCAGCAACGATTGGCTGGCTTTCACAAAATTCATTTTGTGCCTTGTACAAAGAAGGTGTAATGATAGCATTTCGTTAGATGACAAGCAGTATGAATGTTTCATACAATTTACGAGACATTGATTCTAACTATGTACAAAATCCATGTTTACGAAACGAGTTAGAGCTAATTTACGAAAATAAATTTTCAGTGTAACTTGGAGAAAAAATGCAACATTGGTCCTGGGCAAAAAAAACAACATATCAATTCGTGTTGAAAAAATCAATGTGTGAGTGAGGTTGTGCAGTGTATTAGTATATGATTGGAGTCCGGAAATTCAATGAATCACAAAAAAAACTATCTCATTGCTCTAGCTTGTAACTATTCAGTCACTTCAACAAGATGAAATGAATGGAATAAAACCCCAAAAGTTGCTTCGATTGTCGAGGCACTCGGCGATACAGCAATGAAACAAATGTCTCTCTCACACATACTTGCACTTGCATTTTAGTAACACGGTTTGAATTGGTCTTAAAGATGAGACCGCAGCAAGCCGTGCTTTAAAACTGACGTTTTTTTGTTTTTGCTGCGTCGCTTTCGCAAAAAAAAAATCAAACAATAATTCTTAATATAACATAAACTGACAGTGAAATAATAAAATATCCGTGTGCTTTGGGAAAGACTTAGTAAATACAATCGATTCCCTCCGGAAATGTGTGAGTGTCGGAAGTTTTTTCACATTTTTTGGATTCTTGTGCTTCACCCTCGCACCCCCGGAAGAAGAGTTATATCAGCTTAGTTTTGTTTATTAGTGGTAGTGTTGTGACATCCGGACATAAATGATTAAGTTTGAGTGTTTGTCCACTTTGACGCGAGTGAATCGCTGTTTATTCGCAGTTTTGAAGTTCGCCTGAAGAGTCGCCTCACAGCGGGGATTCGATTATTGGCAATGTGAAGTGAAAATAAGAAGACCAGTGCATGTAAAACACGGCCATTTGCTTGTCAGAAGCAAACGAAAACAACGCGCATCCGTGCGTGAAAGGCTGCCACATAATTTCAGATGCATTCACCACGTGGTATAAAGAGTTTTGTTATGCAGGTTGCATATCTAGCGGGCGGTTTAGCAACGTTAATTTTTGCGCTTATTTTGTTGCGAGTGCATGAAATCAATTACGATTCAACGTCGAGAATTTTTACGTTTACCAATGAACAAGCAAGTGCCATTAAGAAAGCGGCCATGGGTGAGATGTATCTGACTATAACTATAACCTTATTTCGAAATAATACTAAATACGTGCCTGGTTTGGAAATTTAACACTTCCAAATCTGGAAGTGTGTTGCAGTGCCCTTATCCAAATGATATCTGTAATGTTTACATGCGGGGCTTATTGTATGTGAAAGTAACCTCGGAATTGGCGTGACTCTTCAGACATTCTGAAATGGGTTGCTGGATCTGCAGTAGAGCTATCACCTTCTAGCCCTCGGATTAAAGCTGCTTCCAATGGTCACTTAAGGGATTGTTGTAAACAGATAATACCATTGCCGGCCAATGAGTGTTAGATTTTACAAACGCACAACGCACGCACAAGGTTTGAATTGGTCTTTAAGTGAGGTACCGGTGCGTTAAAATTGTCTTCGGATCGAGTTACGGATTCCGATGATGTACTTGGTAGTCCTGTCAAGGATCACAGAATCTTTCACCTGGTTTACTGAAGAAACATGTTGCTCTCGGGCCCGAGAGATTGCACGCAGTTGTCGGTCGATGTCTTCGGGCATCTCAGAAAGTGCATCGTAATCGACACAGTCGTGAGCGAATCGCTGGAACAGTTCCCAGTTGACTCGGTGATAGTCTGGTGATCCGATG
Source organism: Aedes japonicus (assembly GCA_034211315.2). Lineage (NCBI taxonomy): Eukaryota > Metazoa > Arthropoda > Insecta > Diptera > Culicidae > Aedes > Aedes japonicus. The sequence continues at coordinate 6,151 of JASCZW010016690.1, read as the reverse complement.
CCGGTTGGCCGAGGAGCCAACTTCGGCCACCACCGGATAGTGGTCCGAGCTGAGCTCCTGCTGTACTACCGGCTGCGCGATGTTGTTGGCCATGTTGGTGAGGGAAATGTCAAGAGTTGGTGCGCTCTACCCAGCTCTACTCAACCGAGTTGGAGAAGACCGGACTCAGATTCGTGTAGTGACCCTCTTCCAGGTCATTTTGTATGATGGTGTTGGTGTTCCGACGAGTGTTCCTCCAGCCTTCGTGTCTTGCCGTAGGACCGTAGCCGCTTGTTTGGGGCAGTAGGCCGCGATGATGACGATTGGTCCAACGTTGGTTTCTACCTCCACACCGATGGCTTCGATTGCTTTGAGCTGGAAACTTGGCAGCAGGCGGCAGTTGATGTTGTATTGTAAAGAAATGGCAAAACCCCTCCTCTTGAATTGGTCCGATCGAGTCTGATGAGCCGAAAGTCAGGAATATAAACATTAACATCTTGCTTGAGGTGCGTTTCGGTGATAATGGCGATGTCGATTTCCTTCGCGTTGAGGAAATCGGTTAGCTCGAGGTTTTTGTTCCGAACGGAACAAGCATTCCAGTTAAGCATTTTGATGGACGGTCCATATTTGTTGATGAAGTTCATCAGCACCATGCTGGTAGCGTAAATTTGATACTCCTTGGAACGGCAACGGCGCAGTTGTTTGTGCCGGTTATCGATTAACTCCATCATTTGTTCCGGTGTGTAGAGGTCAACATCAGACTGATGGATAGCTGAACTAGTTGTTGCCGGATTTCCCCAGACTGGTGGAGGGGCATGTTGAACTGGTGGGGCTTTCGTGGCGGCTACAAGTCGGTGTTGAACTGTGGTGGTCAGTTGGCGGTTTCGCTGTCGATGGTTTACGTCGAGAGGCGCTAAACTAGGAACGTTGTACCGGAGCTGCGGGAAATGTTCCTCTGTCACCGGTGGAGGCAATCGTTTCGGTTCGTCTCGCATGCTTTATACAAGCGTTGAATAGCACATTCCAGAAAGAAGAGAATCACGCAAATTCACAAAAGGGGTGGGGTTAACGACGACCAAGCAAAATTATTTAGCATCTACGGTATGTGTCTATTGCAGTATTAAAAATGGAATGAAACTTCATGAAATAAAAAGGAAGACGACCACTGGGAACCATTTGCTACCCGTTTTTAGGACACTGAAAGGAAAAATCAAATGTTCAACCTGTTTAGATTCAGAATTGTTTGGGAGTAAAAGAAGGTATTTTTTAAGTTAAAACTCAACTACGTTACTAATGACAGATAATTCAAATTTCAATTTAACAAAAAGTTAGATTTTCGGATCGAATCCAGAGTAACGCTCTCGTCTTTCAAAATTCAAAATTCAAATTAAAAAAACACCATGTACAAAAGAGAAACGTAGTCCTACGTTGAAAAGAATGAATCAAATTGATCACAGCGATTTCCGGCTATTTAACAAGGAACAGCTGAACGTATAAGAGAAAATTATTTGAAAATTACGTTTTTTTTCGCTGTTATCTGATGACGGCTAAGACCATAGTTGGTCCATCTTGCCATCGTCCTGAGAGCTAAGGAAATCTCGACATTTTAGAGAAACATTATCATCACCAAACTTCATTTGCTCAATTTTATGTTGCAACTTGCATGACTGGAAATGAAGCAAATAAAAATAAATTTATTATAGGTCATTTGACTCTCGTATACATCGATGTTGCTTGTTGTCCAGAATTGAGCAATGAACTGGAATCCAACTTAAGTTATGAACAAATCACTTCGAAGCCCTCGTACGCATCTTTAAAAAAGAGTGTTATTTCTTTCAATATGCATGATACATAAATGGAATGTGATGTGTGTGGAATGAAATAGAACATACAAATTTACATTTCAAATCTTGTAATATTCTGACACATTTTATACATTGGTAACAATTTTTTAAATGTGTGACAAAGAAGTGTGCCCTTGCTTCGAAATACTGTTATACAAAAGCCCTACGCTTAAACTACTTCTATTCAATTTCACAGCCTGCCGAACGCTATTGGACCTATTGATACTTTCTCTTTACATCTTTGATTCTAGAAGAAATTACTGGCCACTATCATAAATTTTTGGGGATCACAGCCATGATGATGAGAAGATATTTCCAATTTTAAAATATTGTAATTTAATTACGCGTACTTTACGCAATAAAAAGATAATAAGTAGTTTTTCATAGAAAACCCCGCATTCGTTAGCAATATTTCTTGCAAGTTGCCATCACAATTAAAATTAAAAAATTTTGTTTGTGTAATTTTGGGTCCTTTCATAGCTCAGTCGATAAAGGCGTAACTAGAATGATCCAGACAGTCTGTTTTGTTTTTGGAAAAGCAAAATTTCTCAACTCCTTGGTCATATGGTATAATTGCACTTGACACACACTCGAATTATGATTCATCGTCGATTAAAGTTTTTGTAGAATTCAATCAGAATTTAATCAAGCATAAATTGCTAGAGCAAATATCCTGCTTCATGGGAAAAATGAGGTTGAATGTTGCTAACAAAAACTTCACAATTGAAATGAAAACTTGAAACAAAAGTTTGAAATGGATGGATCCCAACTACTTTCATTATAAACCTGAATGAGAGAAAACTCCTTTATGTTCTATATTTGAATGTTTAAACTCAACGACCTCATACAATTATAATTATAACTATTATAATAACATAATAACATAAGAATGTGAGAACATTCCTATTACGCTCCATCTGGAAGAAATCCTAATAATTATAATAACTAATAAGAATATGGGAAAACATAGTTGTTTAACATTTGCATTAAAAAAAAGAACAAAAACTGGCGATTTTTCATGGATTTACATTCACCTCGTGCGGACCTCATGCGGATCTCGTGCGGCACTTTGTGGACGCCCGAGACGCCCGTTACAGCATCTACAACATCTTGGCACTATTAGACAGCAATCAAAGCATCGAAAGAAAGCCCGGTTCCGGACGGCCGACAACCCTGAGTGATAAGAAGCTCCAAAGGATGCTGAAGAGGAACACCGAGGGAAAAGTGGCTGCAACGCTGCGTGCGCTTGGCCGAGAGGTCGCTTCAACCGGCCAAACAGTGAAAAAGTACATGGCGAACATGAACATACATGTCAGGAAACGGAAGGTCACGTCCACAAGTTTCGGAGCTGAATCGCGACGTAGCGGTGGACGACGAGACCTACCCTGGATGGCAACGACTGTGAGCTCCGAGATGAAGTTCATTTCACACACCAGGTTCCCCAAGAAGATGGCTGACAATCAGCGAGAAGGGGATGTCAAAGCCGCTCTTCTTTCGCCCCGGACTGGCCGTGAAAGGGGAAATTTATAGTATGAAATGCCTGCCGGAAATTGAGTCGTTCATCAAGAAATACGCTAAGGGCGAAGACGCTGTGTCGGATTTGGCGTCGGCCCACTACTCGAAAGATTGTTGGAGGAGATGGAGCAGCTGGATAAAGACTGTATTCGATGAAATTTGGACACACAAAGTAGGTCACCAACAATTTTCCTTGAGCCCGATTCTTTTCAAACTTTCTGGAAATAAAGTACTACTAAATGGTTAAGTTTTGACATCATTGATTTATTGAACCTCTTCTCCCAACCCAAATGCCTGCACCTTTGCCTTGACCCCTTTCATCAAATTTTGGGCAATGATAGGACCGACTTGCTTACTTACATTTAACCACACTTTCTTTAGTTCAAGTTCATTTTCTATCAGTTTTGTATTTTTAACGAGCTTTGCCTTCATGATTGCCCAAAATTTGTCAATTGGGCAAAGTTCCGGAGTGTTTGGAGGGTTGACGTCTTTTGGTACAAAAACTACATTATTATCTTTGTACCAGTCTAAGACGGGCCGGGCATAGTGGCAAGATGCCAAATCCGGCCAAAACAGTGTCGGGCCATCGTGAGATCTCAAGAAGGGCAGAAGTCGTTTTTGGAGGCATTCGTCCTTGTAGATTTGTCCGTTGACGGTCCCAGAGGTGATGAAGGGCTGACTCATTTTGCCACATCCGCAGATCGCTTGCCAGACAAGGAATTTTTTGGCGAATTTCGACAGTTTCTTCTTCCGTACACTCTCCGGAACGGCTAACTTAGAGGTGGCGACGTGGTGTTCCTGTCCTGGCATTTGTTTTGTGTAGGCTTTAATGTAGGTCTCATCGTCCATCAAAATGCAGAACGGTTTTGTGAGCCACTCCCTGTACAGTTTTCTTGCACGAGTTTAGGCAACCGAGTTCTGTTTATCGCTCCGGTTCGGTGCCTTTTGGACCTTGTACACATGTAATCCAGAACGTTTCATTGTTTTCTGCACAAAACAAACTGAAACTTTTTTCGCAACATCCCTGATCGAAATGTTGGGATAACGCTGAAATTGGTTCAATACCATCCTGGCCTTCTCCGGATTTGATGTGCCACGTTTTTTGCCACTACCATTTTTCCGCTTCGTTGTCTTACGGTCCTTGAACGTTTTGATCACATGAGCTACGGTTGAATGTGCGATTCCGAGCTGTTTTCCGATCCATCGATGAGAAGCGTTTGGGTTTTCTAAGTGAGTGCCCAAAATCTATTGGCGCACTATTTCTTCATTCGAAGCCATCAATGAAATCACTCAACCGATTTTCACGAAACTCATTACACAATTGACACAACACAATGAAATACATTCACTTAAAATTTCAATAATTTTTACCCACACGCTAAAAAGTTACGAACAATTGTGTCCAAATTTCATCGAATACAGTCTTTATCGATGTGGTATCCAAGTAGGCGAACACGCCCAACGTCCCTCAGTTCCGTCCAATCGAGAATTTCTGCGCCAACCTAAAGCGTAGGGCGTAGGGTGTAGATTTTTTTTGCAAGCTTAAATAATTACCTTCCATGGGAAATTTATCCAAAGTAATTATCTGTCTTAGCTTTTTTTATCACCATCTGAAAATGGCCAATTTTTTTAAATCCAAACTTTACAACACACAACATTGCGATTGGTTGAGCGAATTGGAAATAATGTATTTATTGGGTATAGCACCAAGGCTCCCCCGGTTAGTAGTTAAGAGATGAGTTTAGAAATCAATAGAAGCACAAAGTTGACAGAAACACGAAATGCTTCTAGGGACGCTTATCTCACAAAAACCATCAATCATAATTTAAGGTGCAGATCAATCTTCAGAACGTTCAACTTGCTTGTTGCAGATATCAGTTCCAGTTGCATAATATTTTGTTGACTGTAGGCTATCGAATTGAAAGTTTACGAAAAACGTAGAGCCTGCGTCGGGCATCGGCTGTGAACGGATGTGTCGATACTTTGTTATGCAATATTTTACAATCGGGCACATCGCGTTGTCCCTAGTTTCGGTTACCTATTGTTCGGTGTCCCGAGTGATCAAAAGTGTACGGAAAAAATAATAAAGCTGCTTCCCGGTGAGATGTGGGGGTAGGATTATAATTATTTGTGATCCATATTATTCGTTAGCCATACTCACCGGGCCACATATGTTGGAACATGTAAACCACTATCCCATTTTGTGAGTGGAATCAAGAGCCTCCGTACTGTTGGTATAAATCAATCCAAAGAAGTTCTAAAACTTTATTATACATTATCTCGTTTTCCTAATCCAAAACCACCATCACATTTTGTGAGTTGCCTCAATAGAATCCTTACTATAATACTACCCTTGGTATAAATCGGTTAAAATCGGAAATCGGTACTAATATTTAAATATTTCACTAGACTATCGTTTTCCGAAACTAGCCCTGCTGCCGTCCTATCCTGTTATCCAACATCCCAGTGATTTCTCGTGGAAGTGCAGATGTGTTCTCGGCTTCCAATAAAGCAAGTATCATGTCAACACATTCCTGCATTCCTAGTTTGAGATCACCAGTGTTTACAGTGAGGATGTATGTTAGCCCCAAGCATCATATCTGTTGATTCTCTGTGTAATTACCTGTGGCGATTAATCATGCTCAAATCGTGCTTAGTTTTACCGAGACACCCTGTACACTTAAAATTATAAAACGTTTAAATTTTTCAAATCAGATTTCGATTCGTTTGGCAAAAGCCAGTTAATTTTTTTAATTTGAATTCATCTGTGTAATCTAAAACCTAGAATTTAACATTTCCAATTACTCACCAGC
>JASCZW010016689.1:0-18293 GCA_034211315.2 Aedes japonicus | reverse complement strand
TTCAAAAATGAAGTAAATGTGACAAATGAAAAATCTAGCGTTTTTTTCATTAGGGCGAATCTACAATTGAGAGATTCTCTCCGGGCCCGCTCTCTTTCATTCATTACAACGCCATTATTAAACTTTCGAGGGATTCTTTAGTACAGATCGAAACACAACAGTGCTGGCTAGTATACTCTCCAAATAGTAGAATGAAAAACGTAACGGTGATTGGTTTATGAATGAAAGAGAGCGAGCCCAGAGAGAATCTCTCAATTGTAGATTTGCCCTAATGAAAAAAAAAACCTAGAAATATGTGTGGCTACACATATAGACTGTTCCAGAAAGTAAAAGCACACTTTCAAAATAACAAAAAAAGTCATGTTTTTTAGTTTTAATAATTTAATTGGCAAATCATATTTGTATTTGTGTTTTATATGATATCTTACTCTCGTTTAATCAAAATATTTAATCATAGCCAAGACTTCTAACTTTTCCTCGAACATGACCCATTAGCTTCTGCACAGTGGTACCTCCCACCATTTTGACCACTTTTGGCCAATCTTTTTTAAATTTTTGGATGTCGTCCGCTGGTTTTATGAATTTTCAAAGCTTTGCTTTGGTTAAAGCCCAAAAAGTCTCGATTGGCCGTGCCTCCGGGCAGTTCGGCGGATTCGTGTCTTTCGGCACGAAACATACATTTTGACTTTTGTACCATTCTAAAGTGTCCTTTGCGTAATGACATGACGCCAGATCATGCCAAAACACTACTTGACCTTCATGCTGCCTGATCATCGGCAATAATCGCTTCTGGAGGCATTCCTTAACGTATTTCTGGGCGTTCATCGTCTCCGTTGTGATGTACGGACTAGATGTTTTACCACACTCGCATATTGCCTGCCAAACCATAACCTTCTTACCGAATTTTTCGGTAAAAATTGCCTTCTCCGTTTCGGGGATGTCTTTGTCTTCGCTTACAGTATATAATTGTGGTCCGGGAAGCGTTTTGTAAACTAGTTTCACATTATTATACCACTATTATACACCCAGCATTTCTACACCATAGTGAATCGTAGAGTTTACGAGCCCGTGGTTTCACGAACACGGCCTGTTTTGGGTTCCTTTTAGGTCTTTTCGGCTTCCGGTATGTTTTTAGCCCAAGTCTTTCTTTGGCACGCATGACGTTACCCGACGAGGTCCCTAATTTTTTCGCAACATGTCGCTGGTTTTCGCTTGTGGGCATCCCTGATCTTTTTATCGATATCCGGACTAACAGGACCGGATTTCCGACCACTCTTCGGCGCATCTTCAAACGTACACTGTTCTCTATATTTTTGAATCGCAGATTGTACCGCTCCGACGCTTACACCCTCTTCTTTGGCCAATTTTCACAAGGAAAGTCCGCTCACAGTGCACCATTTGTGCACGATACTTTTTCGTTGTTCCGGAGTAAGACCGCGCATTTTGATAGGTAACACAAAACTGAGCACTTTTTTGATGTTCTGTCATTCAAAAATTTGCAAACAAAAGGACGCAGCCAAAAAATGTTGAAATATTTCATTATATTCAAAGTGACCGTTGAAATAAGGTGTGCTTATACTCTCTGGAACAGTCGCTAAACATTGAAAGTACGTGTTAGATATCATTTATTGATCTCATTGCAAAAACTCATGTGTCGGACACATCGATATTAAGATGTGGCCCAGTTAGATTTGGACATACACTATACATTTACAAAATAGTATTCTGTTTTGACTAAAATCTTCGACTTCAGTATGTAAACTTTTGAGGGAAAATACAAAATAAAATAATCATCTCGATTTCGAAGAAATTTGCGGACTTTTTCCGGAATTCGTTTCATCAACCGCGCACAATATTCTCATCCATCGTTTTGGCAGTCTTATTCCACTTGGTTCTCAATTCATTGATGCTTTTGACGACACTGCCATTCAGTGTCACAGGGAACAGTTTGGTGAGTTGAGTAGTTTCGGTATAATCTGAATCCCGTTGGTTTCATACCACTGTAGCACTGTTTTACTGTAATGACAGCTTGCAAGATCTCGCCAAAACATGAGAGGTTCATAGTGAGATCTGATGAATGGCAATATTCGCATTTGGAGACATACCGTTATGTACAGCTCTGAATTAAATGTCTTATCAGTGATGAAAACCTTGGTTTTCCTACAGCAGCTACAGATGCCTTGCCAAATCATGTATTTACATGCAAATTTAACTGCAAACACAAACTTGAATTTGGCAGGAACATCTCCTCGAGCCGTAGCCAAGTAGCTGTATGAAATCGGCCTTTACATAGGTTTCATCATATATGAGGAGACAGCCATTGAATTTTGTCAACACCTGATACTACAGTTTTCTGGCACGGATTCTGGCCACATTGTTCTGCTTTTGATCTTAATTTGGTTGTCTACAGGCACGGTATGATTTGAAGCCTTCCTGGAGACCAATCCTTTCCACGGTACCGCGTGCGGCGTGAAACTCTTTGGCTATACCGCGGTCTGAAATGTTGAGGTTTGCCTTGATGTTCTTGATGAGATTGCTCCGCAGTTGACGGTTGACAGTACCCGCTAGACGCTTGCTTTGAGGATTGTGATCCGTCGACAAAGTTTCTCTGTACTTTTTCAAAGTACGCCACACGGTATTTTGGGGGAAAACCCAACACTTTAACAAGTTTTGGCCCAGACCACAAAAGGTTTCCAAATGATTGCGCACGATTATTTTTCTTTTTTCTTCTTCCATTTGGTTCGAACTGCTCCGCGAAAAAACGCTTTTGATGTAATTTTTGTTATAGGCAACACATAAGATGTCATAGTTTAGAAGTCCGACCACAAAGGTCGTTGTAAGAATCAAAAATGTTCGTTCGAATACTAAATGGGCCACACCTTATGGCACGAAATAAGAATTGACCAGAAGACAGCAGGATCCTAGTGACTTCAAATCATGAGTAGAAGTCGTTATAAGAGCACTTTTTGAGGTATATTTCACCATTCATCGAAGCAGCTGTGTTGAAGCCTACGCTGATCATCTTGCTTTGAATTTTTCCCAAGTTTCAATTGTTTTCCAAGCTTTTATTTTGATATTCTTGAATTGCGCGAAGCTCTGACCAGCCACCAGATGGAGGCACGCTTCACCCCGATATTTCGAGTTTGAGTTAGTTTGATTTATTCTTTAGTGATTGACATATCGAATTTCAATGAAAACTCAGTTCATTTCGCTCCTTATTCTCACGTTTTTAGATAACTTTCTCACACAGGAAGTTCCTACAAGAATATTTTTTACTAAAAGAAACTCTAATGTCACATAAATTGAATTTTAAGGCATCCATTAAACCATTTTCCACCTTAATATGCAGTCTTTGTGTCTTATAGCTTCGCACTATTCCCATGCCCATCATTGAAAGTAATAAACTCTTAGTTGTCAAACAAACACCGATTTCAGAACCGAAGCATTTGCCACACATAAATTTTGGACACTTTTCTGTCGGTGTAGATTTTGAATTATTTCACGGATTGCTGGAACGTTTCACTTATATGACAGCTGAAACTCTCAAATTTATTCCGTGTAACAACATGTTTACGTTTTTGTTACACTCAGTGAAACGGCGTCAAAGCAAAGTGAAGTACGCAAACTCATTTTAAAAGAACGGCAGCAAAATCCGAATTTATCGGTACGCGATCATGCCAAGAAACTACAACTACCAAAAGAAACCGTGTTTTGTGTTGCAAATCATTTGACCAGCTCTTGACTGTGGATTGAAATGCTGGAAGTGGAACAAATCGAAAAGTATGCTCCCAACAATTGGACAAGAAGGTGGTAGCCATAATTAAGAAAAATTCCAATCTTTCTGAACGAAATGTGGCTCGCAAAGTTTGGAAGTCAAAATCAAACGGACAAAAAGTAAAGCAGAGGCAAGGCGTTCAATGTGAAAAGGTGCCCAACCATTATGACAAGCAAAATTTAAATGCAAACATTTTCTTGTATCATAATGGACAACGAAACATACGTACTCGAAGACTTTAAACAGCTTCTAGGTCTGATTTTTCATACCGCAAGGCAAATGAACGCCGTTTTCGAGCATTTCCTGACAAATCCAAATTCTGAGTATTCAAATTCCCGGAGACCTCGTATTTGATTTGGCTGGCCATATGTGGTTGTGGTCGAAAATCTAAACGTTTCGTCTCTACCAGCACTATCAATAAGGATATGTACGAGAAAGAGTGTCTGCAAAAGCGGTTGCTACCGTTTATCACTTTTGGCCTGATTTGGCCTCTTGTTACTATGCCCACAATGTTCTGGAATGATATAAGGTACAAGAGGTCAAATACGGGCCAAGAATAGCCAATCCACCAAAATGTCCGGAACTTCGCCCAATAGCAGTACTGGGCTCTAGTTAGGCGGAGACTTTTCAAAACCAGGAAGAAAGCAAATGGGTGATTTCACGAGAAGATGGAAAAACGTCCGTAGATTACCGTACGGAACCTGATGGCGGGTGTACCACAAAAAGTTCAAGAATTTTACATAGAGAAGGATTAACATCTTAATCAACTGTTTCTTATGTAAATATAACTCTATTATTGTGAAATAAATGATCGGTTTTGTTGAATTATGTTTACATTTTACTGCTATTATTTTCGTGTCCGAAATTTCAGTCTAAAACTGAGAAACTCCACTTTTTACGAAACTGTGTCGTAATTCCCATGTGACTAAGTATAGTGGATTGTCACTGTTTACGACAGATAACATGCCTTGCTACGCATATGAGACTCCATCTGCAACCGGTTTCGGGGTCTGATCGACGAGAAGATGCTAAGAGTGACGAGAGTTCAGATGTTGAGATGTGCGTCGTGTAAATAGGAGGAATAAATTTAAGTCAGCTGCCTTTTACACCACTGTCGATCGGTTGCTCGAATTTTGTTTAGTGCTATTATTTAAGATTTTATGTTAAAGTATAAGTTTTAAACTAAATGTGAACTGTAGCGTGTTGTTAACCTAAAATAGAATGTTTTAACCTCGTATGTCGAATGTGATATTAATTGATTAAGGGAAGAATGCAACCGTGCTAAAAATTCGCCTGTATCGGTACTGTAATTCATCCATTCAGTCCACAATCTTTTTTTAGATCAGATTATGCTGGTCCAACGTCCTATTAGGACCGCGCCTGCGTCACAATATTTCTCCTTAGAACACGGTTGAGGGCTGTTTGTCATTGGCGTAACTACTGGGGGTTGCCTAGGGGGCCAGGAAGAAATTTGTTTTTCCTTTATTATCGAGATTTTCAGCTTTTTTGGTATTTTCGTAAGTTGTTCGGGGGTGAGATTCGTACTCGTGACTTTGGCGTGAGAGATATGGATGTGAACCACTACGCCGGGGTCGCCCCCGCCCCTCCAGAATTGTGTAGACCCCCCCCCATGGCTCCATAAAATTCTTCACAGATGGCTCAAAAATTGGAACAAAACCGGGAGCAGGAATCTTCGGCCCTGGGGTAGAAATCTCAGTGGCGATGGGAAACTATCCAACAGTTTTCCAAGCGGAGATCTTTGCTATAATAAAATGTGTTAACGTTTGTCTGAAGAGAAAATATAGATATTCAAATATTTGTATGTTTACAGACAGCCAAGCGGCACTCAAAGCGTTAAGTAATTATAAATGTACATCCAAACTTGTCTGGGAATGCATTCTTTCATTGCGAAAGGTGTGCCAAGAGAACTCGGTGAATTTATTCTGGGTTCCGGGACACTGTGGCATTGAAGGTGATGAAAGGGCAGACGAGCTTGCTAAACAAGGTTCAAATGCACAGTTTATTGGCCCAGAACCATTATGCGGTATATCATACTGTGCCATAAAAATGGAATTAAAATCTTGGGAAGAGCAAAGGGTTATGACCAATTGGTTGGTCACCACAATGTGTTCTCAAGCGAAAAGGTTTATAATTCCAAATGTTGCAATTAGTAAAAAGCTTCTGGAGCTCAATAAGAGAGTTCTTTGTACCTATACTGGGCTAGTAACCGGACATTGCCCGAGTAGATATCATTTGAAAAACATTGGCCAGGTTCAGAATGATATCTGTCGTTTCTGTAACATGAAACGTGAAACCTCGGAACATCTGCTTTGCAGTTGTGATGTTGTGTACAAGAGCAGACTTAAATTTCTGTACAGTGGCTATATGCAACCTAAAGAAATTTGGACTGCAATTCCTGGGAAGGTGGTGGGTTTTATAAACTCAATTTTGCCTGACTGGGAGACGCGTCTTAGGCTGGTCACTTGACAAATGGTGATCTAGCTTTAAGATGCGAATTAGTATAGTAAACAGGGGTATATCACAAAGTTCAACTCAGTGGATGCAGTGATTCTACGCCCCAACAAAAAAAAAAAAGACCCCCCCCAAGATTTTTCCCTTATACATTTCTAATTTCAAATGAAACGCTATACATAATCTCTACGGAACTGTACGGATTTTTTCCCAGTGTAAGTTGTTATTGTTCATTGCTCCCTTCGGAAATAGAAACGTAGTAGAACGAGTAACTATTTCTGAAGGATTAAATTGCGCATACCCTCTTCCCTACACTCTTCACTTACCACACTGTACCTTATAGGATGAAAAGTTGGTATATCGAGAAATACACAGTTAACTACAATTAAATCGATGAGAATTCCGATATATAAACATTACATCCACTTCGCTCGAGAGTTTGCGTTTGTTAAAATGTTTTGAAATTGGAAATATCTTCGCAACATCATGGGATCCCAGTAGTGAACAGCAATTTCTGCTAGAACCAAAGATTTGAAGAAACAGTATCGATAGGTCCTATAGAGCTCGGCAGGTTATGAAATTGAATAGAAGTTGCTTGAAATTGAGCGTAGGGCTTTTTGTGAAGCAGTATTTCCAAGCAAAAGCACAAGCTTTTGCCAAACACTTCTCCTTGCGGGGTAGGTCAAGGCAGGAACAAATATCGTCAATGGCACAGAATGGTTCTAGCGATGTGAAATCTCTTCGTTTACACTCCTTTAAGACCACATGTGACGGAAATCAATTTCCAATTATAGGTTTTTGAAAACACAGCTTCTCATTTTTGCCCGTAATGTTTTTCTCCTCGTTGTTTACTTAACAACCTCAGAGAGAAACCATGTAATGTATTGTATGCTGATTCTCTTAACATAATGTTTAGTCGGAAACCCCATCATGGAATGAATACATTAATTATAATGTTATTTTTTGCGTTTGCTACAAAATGCTGCTTAACAGAATCCCTACACCTTAGCCCTAAATAATTCTGAATTTTAATAATTCAATTCTATTAACATGAAAACCTCAAGACTCATAACTAAATTAAAAGCGACGGTAAAATGTAGAGCTGAAATATAAAATTTGAAACGCTTTTCTATGTACGTATTTTAATTTTATTTTTCAAGAAGGTTTTACAATAAAGAGCTGTGTTCAAAGGCACATTTAAGAATTCACGATATTATTTTCTCTTCTACGAACAATTTAGTAGAGTATAAGCTCCCCAGATTCATTAAAAGTTACGAAAGTAACGATATCCATAAGCAAAATGTAGAGATAGAAGTTTATTCATTAACTATATTAGTTCCGACAACGTAGTTTTGAAGAAAAGGCAAACATATAATCAGGTAAATTCCTGAAATCATAACATAATTATTGAACTATTCACAAGACAGTATTGATGAAATGCATATAGTAATTTCAGAGTCATTTCTGGAGGAGACTTCAGCACTACCAACATAAACAGTATTCTGAACGTCGTTTCCAGGAAGTGTTTAAAATAGTTATAGATTAGTCTACTTAGACATCTTTAATTAGAAATTAATTCAAAGTTGTTGGGTGCAACATTGCAGGGATAGGTACTATGACATGGGAAATTCTGCATCTTTTATAAAATACTAAGACAAAATATCTAATACTTCAAATGGTGCTCACGCGGTCGGCATATGCTAGTGTGACCATGTTTTTCATCCTAATACCCTACTCACACTCTACTCTACACTCTTTAGAAATTTTGCTCTGTATAACTTATACATTTTCATTGTATTTTTCATAGAATTCTACTTTAAAAGAACCTTGGTTGATGATTTGCAGAACTTTCAAAGAGTTATTTAATAAGAAACTTAATTCGAATTCCATTGGAACGTTGAAAGTATCCACATCTCTGAAGTTTTTTTTATTCAGTAATATTTTGACTGAACATACATTCAGCTTGTTTAATTAGATAAGTAAAATGTCCAAGTTTGGAAGTCATTGCATTTTCATTTTATGGAACAATTGATTTACAGAATTTCGTACAGTCTGGACAAATGAACAAAATAAAACATGAAAAATTAGAGAAATTTGATTTTTTTTTCAAAAAAAAAGTTGATAGTTATTTCTGAAAAAAATATTGGCACCCCTGATCAGTGGTTATAAGGAAAACCATACCCCATACGCAAAAAAAAAGCAGTTGAAACAACCATTTCGAGGGTTAAATTAAGCACAAACACCAAAAATTTTCACCTGACTATAAATGCGTTTGATTTTGCCATAATTGCGATTAGATCAACCATTGTGTTGTTGATATCAATAGGAGGTCTATCAAATATACCACAAATGTTTAAGGTTTTACCATAAACGTAGTGAATTTCACTGAAATTTCATGGTAGTTTTAAAGATAGTCATAGTCGTATAAAATGGTAGGTTTTTTTTTCTGCGCAGGTATTTTCAGACTTTTCTGCAAGGCGTCACTTTAAGATAATAGCAGCATATTTTTGATTTGCTTAATTTGGAAACATCACTTATCATACGAAAACCATAGGGCCGATATTATATTGACAACATATTTACTTCTCTACTGTTCTTTCAAAACACCAAGAATTCCGATTCCATTCATCTAACGTTGATAATTCTGAAACAATTGAAAGCAACGCAAGTGTTTTTTTCCAATAGCTACTCCATCAGCTTTATCGGAAAGCGATAGTCACACAAATAAGATAGAATTGTCTGATCTTGGTTCGCTTGAATCTGAATCGGTCCAACCTCGCATTCGTTTTCCAAAAACGGTCGTTCTATGAAACGTACATTTAGTTAGAATACAGTCGTAGCAATGATAAAGTGTTCTGCTATGTTCTGCCTCATGTTTTGCGCAGAGGCTTTGCAAAAACAAAATAAAAAAATATTTGCTCAGATTTCAATAATTGGAGAAAACTATGCGAGAAAATATAAGCTCATGACAATACTGCATTGCATAAATAATGGTGCCAAAAGTATTTATTCACAAGCAATCGCTGTCATCAAATGTACACGAAAAGCTTTTAACTGAATAGAGAATACGTTAAGAAGCTGATCGATATTACCTTGTGTTTAGCATGACATGGCTTACCACTTCGGGGTTACCGGGAGGACGAACATTCCACAAACCGTGGAAATTTTCAGAAAGTTGACTGACCTGTTCACTAAGTATGGTGTTCAATTCTTACCGCAGTTGACTAGCAGCACTAACTACTGCAGCCCAAAAATACAAAAGGAAATCCAGGGCATTTCAGCTGATTGTACAATTGAAGAAGTACGCTCTTGTGGCAATGTCGTAGGACATCTGGAGAAAAGGTTCAACAACATGCAGTTTGCTGAGTCAGCTGACTCGCGTTTAGATTAGGCAAATGGGCAAGAGTTTATAGATATTATTTAGATGCTATAAATACACAACAGCACGTCACCCTCGTCCACCATACTGATGAAGCGATTCCTCATGCTGTCTTGGTATTCCGCTTCTGCGCCATTCAGCAATTCATCGTAGTCCGGCTTCCACCTTTCAATCACCTCACGTCCATCCGCCATGATAGCTCCATCTTCATCGCGACACATTTCGGCTCGCAGCACGAAGTCTTTACGGATGCGTTAAGCTTCTTGTAGATTTACGCGTATCTTGAGAACGATAGAACTGCTCCATTTCTTTGCACTCAAACTCCTCCAGGTGACGCTTTTTATCACGGAAGAAATTAGTTTGCTGGCTTCACTTCTGTCTCTATCGCTCCACATTTTGCCGAGTTCCTTGCTGCAGCATCGACGCCCGCGCTGCATTCTTCTCATCTGGAACCGTTTGACACTCTCCGTCGAACCAATCGTTCCGTCGACTTTTTCCACGAACCCTATGGCACTTTCCGCTGCGTTGTTCATGGCTGCTTAAGTGATGCGTTTTGGTTGAAGGGCTTCAACAGATTCTTTTAGATGTAATATTTGAAGCCCAAGCATAAACAGTCTTGAATATTCCGGTTTCTGTTTGTTTGCCAGTACAATAAAATATCAAATCTAAAAGAGCTAAATTATTCAGACAGTCTATCAGTTACGAGTGCAATAATGTAATAATGTCATGAGGAGACACTTTAAACTTACGGCCATCAGCTGACTATTTGATTATTTGAAAGCACTTCAAACCCCCCACGATTCATAACTCACCATTATGTGGCAAATCCTTGATTGCTTCTTACGGTGGCTGACGGTGGCGATGCATTCCTCGTGCCGGCGCATATAGAGGGAATTCCCACGGAGACGATAAATTACCACGATAGGACAGCAAACTTTATCCGATACATTACTGTCATTTTACATTTTCCACACAATTCTCACTCGACTCAACGGGTCGGTTCTAATGTGCGGTAGAGAAGAGAATTGTGCGGTTTGATTGCGACATTTATTCACACCCACTCCATGTCGGCACTGTCAAGCAAAAGCGAGACACCACTACATATTCTCATCGATGGTAACCACAATAATAACCCAGAACAGTAGTGCCGTGCAGATATAGAAAGAGCATTGAAATGTGTATCATTACGTGGAACTTTGCCGTGCCTGTACAAAGGCGAATTGTCTGCCATCAACGCATGAAAGAAACCATCCATTTCCGACCAACAATGCCAGCGAGAACCATTCATCAACACAGAGAATGTTTGCTGAACTATAAACGGGTGAAGGGTATTCTCGCGTGCAAATGAATTAATCGGTTTAGGTTCGTGTTTTCACACGCTCAGAAGTGCATTTAAACAGAATGTTGCCACAATTTATCGCACCAGCATACTTCGACGGAAATGCAATGCTGCTTTAAAGTATTCTTTCATCGATTCTTATACGGAACCAATTCCTTCTTTCCAATCAAATCAAGAACCGAGCAACAATTTGTTCATCAAAATCAAATTTGCTTCGGATAAATAACCAAATTTATGTCGAATCTATCTGCAATTCTCTCGAGATGAGTCTGGGTTCGGATCGCAAGTGCTCCGCGGTGACATGCAACACCATACTGAAGTGCAGAGTAGCGCACACGTATATGTACGAGAATGCCTTATTTATTTGTTTGTGCATCGTACAGATTCATTGTTTTGAGGAATGCAACGGCGGAAGCATCCTGCAGATTGAACATAACAGGAAATATGTGTATACACACGATGCTATGTACCTAGCTGAAAGGTATTGCCAGATCAAGAAAAAGAAAACTATTCGTTCTACTCGTGCAGTTCCCTCCTTGCTTGCGAAGAAAGCCCCAGCACCGAAAATATCCTGCAACCTAGGTACATCGGGGAATGGGGGGCATAATGCCTCTCTGGTGGAACTGATCGACATTGTCCACTAATTGATCAAAAATATTCGAATTATTCAAATTAGATCATTACCCAGATCATTAGCAATAATTCAAACGCAAATTGGTTTAATTCATGTTTTATGGTAGTTTTATCAGAGCATTATGGAGTTCATTCGGTTTTATCAGGGCATTTTCAAAGTTAAGGTGGTTTTAATTGATAAACAATTCTTAAGGGTGATTAAAGAAAACTTGAAGTACCCTCCAGTTATTTTATAAGATACTTGATCTCCCTCTCAAGATCGTTTCGCTACTTTCATAAAACCTGATAAAAGCTTTGAAAAAGATTTATGACATTCTTCTCTTGGATGAATGTATCTTGACAATGCCAAGAACCATTTGAATATGTATAAGAGCATATACTCTTTACACATCATATACATTATGTGAAGAATAAACAAACTGTTACAATGGACGCCCATAGGTGGAAGAAAATCAAAACAAGTGGATCGTTCATGCAGAAATTCAATAAAAACCTACGATAGTAAAATGTTATGATAATGTTAAATTCTCTCGAGTCGTGCATTTAAGTTCCCAGCAATACATACCCTACAGAATATTTATAATCGTTGGAAGTAAAACCTGGTATATCATCTGAGCGAGAATAGATTTTTCATTATTATGTTATATAACACAAATAAACGGAACGTCGCATGAAAAATATATCAATTGCAGGCAAAAAACTCATGCATTTACCACCGTCAATTTTAAAATTAATCTGCATGCGTATTGCCTTTTGAAAAGAAACATCATATGTACATCGATATTTTATTTTCTTTAATAACTTCCACTCATTTCAGGTCTGTATCCGCATTAACCCGGACAAAACTCAAAAACTGAATAAAACATAAATTTCTCATTATATTTCCGTCGCAGTTGTTTATTTCAAATTCATGGGATGTGTTTAAACAATTCGTGAAGACAAAACATAGTTATTCGGTATTTGCATAAAATTTTCGACCTTTGCGCTTAACTCCGTCCATTAGGGTGTGTACAGACTCTTCAGAAATCGTAGAAGCCGTCTTTGTCCAAATTTGCTGGAAGTGTTTGATGTCTTTGATTCCTTGCTTCTTTCCAGAAAGCTTCCGCTTCATCAGAGTCCAATATCTCTCGATACGGTCAAAATTTGGTCAACGGAAAACGCGTGTAAATCGGTGAAATCGTTTATTTAAAAAATCAAATTAAATTTCTTTTTCAAGTTCAATTAGTATAAAATTCAGGAAAAATATTCAGTTAGGCTACCGCTTTTCCAAATCTGAATTGCCGGGCCTTACGCTTGACCCCTGCCATCAGATTTTGTACAGCCACCTTGTCCACCTTCTTCGCCGCAGAAAGCCAGTTTGCCTTGAACTGCTGCTCGTCCTTAGCAGTTTTTTTGGTCTTCTTTAGGTTCCGCTTGACAATAGCCCAGTATTTCTCAATTGGGCGGAGCTCTGGCGTGTTGGGAGGGTTCTTGTCCTTGGGAACCACCTGCACGTTGTTGGCGGCGTACCACTCCATGGCCTTTGTACCGTAATGGCAAGATGCCAAATCCGGCCAAAACAGTACGGAACAACCGTGTTTCTTCAGGAAAGGCAGCAGACGTTTATTCAAACACTCTTTCACGTAAATTTCTTGGTTGACAGTCCCGGAAGCTATGAAAATGCTGCTTTTCAAGCCACAGGTACAGATGGCTTGCCAAACCAGATATTTCTTTGCGAACTTTAACAGTTTCGTGTGCTTGAAAATATCTGCTACCTTTCCCCTTCCTTTTGCCGTATAAAACTCCTGTCCCGGGTCGTCGTCCATTACCACGCAGTCAAACTTCGTCAGCATCGTCGTGTACAGCCTCCGGGATCGCGCTTTGGCCGTCGTATTTTGTTTGTCATCGCGATTTGGAGTCACTACCTTCTTGTAAGTCGATAGTCCGGCTCATTTTTTGGCTCGATGCACGGTTGTAGACGATACACCCAGCTTATTTGCGGCATCTCGGAGAGATAGGTTAGGGTTTCGCTTGAAACTACCGGCAACTCTCTTTGTCGTCTCAGCGGCTTCCGGTTTTCGATTTCCCCCCGATCCAGACTTCCTGGCTGTCGACAAACGTTCCCCAAACACTTTAATTACATTTGTAACGGTTGATTTGGCAACTTTTAGCGATTTTGCCAACTTTGCGTGCAAGTAGCTCGGATTTTCGCGATGCGCGAGCAAAATTTTGATTCGCTGCTCTTCTTGCTTGGACGGCATTTTGACAACTGAAGAGTGAATTCCAAAATCAAAATAGCAACATTCTACACACACACACACACCTTCAAAATGAGGGGTGTTCAGGTTTTTTAAATGCAAAATTGAAAGAAATACGTCAAGTTGATATTGACCAAATTTTGACCGTATCGCCCTTTAGCTCTGGGCAATTTGGCGGGTTTGAGGTTTTTCGTACAATGTTCACTTGAATTGCTTCATACCGCTCCATCACAGTTTTAGCATAGTGGCATGATGTCAAACCGGGCCAGAACAAAGGTTTTTTTTCTGTGACTTTTGATGAAGGTTGCAATTGCTTCTGGAGACACTCTTTCTGATAGATCTCCTTGTTGATTGTCCCTTTAGTGACGAAAGATTTACTCTCTTTGCCACTTGCAAATTTCTGGCCACACGAGGTATTTTTTGGGAAATTTCGATGCCTTCTTTGTTTTGAAATGCACAGCTGTAGCATGTCTGGCCATAACAAAATAAAAGTCAGCCCTGGAAGCTGCTTGATATCCTCCAGGACATAAGTTTCATCGTCCATAATAACGCATGAAAACTTCGCCAAATATTCGCAGTACAAACGTCGAACCCGTGATTATGCTGCCAAGTTCTATTTGTCGTTGCGATTTGAAAATCTTTTTATTTTATACGACTTAAGTCCCAAACGTTGTTTGGATTTTTGGACGGAACGAGGCGACATCCCTATTTTACGAGCCACCGTTCGAATGGAGAAATTTGTGTTTTCCGTTAATATCCTTTTCACCTTTTGGTCCATGACATGATCAGCGCGTCCAATGTTTTTGCCACTTCTCGGTTTGCTCTCCACCGTCAAACGTTTCGAAAATGATTTGAGCACATCGTGAACAGTGGATTTAGGCAAATCCAATGTTTTTGCAAGGTCCCGTGTTGACAAGTCAGGATTTGCCGTACGCCCGTACAAAATTCGCTTCCTCTCAGCAAAAAACAGCCACCACATTAAATTGAAAGGCATGCAATATCGTTGTTTACGTATAGCCCTTGGCTTTATGCACTCAACGCATAATATAAACCTGGAGATTCTAGCAGGAGCAGTGAATCAAAATTCGTGAGTGCATGAATGATAAAGACATTGTCCTAACTTTTTAATGTTGGGACAAAAAATAATGTATCTTTATCATTGTTGCATACTCAACACAATTATGACAAATTGCATGGCGGTTGAATCAAGATATTAATGTTTCACAACATCCGATTGTTATTTTGGAAAGAGACAAGGCGTTGTTTGTGTATTGCTTTGTATGCAACAAAAATAAATTCAATAATGTCACATGTTGCATCTACCGAAAAGAGACATTGTTTAGTTTTATCCCTCTTTCTCTCTCAAAAATTTTGTCGAGTGATAGGAGATAGTTGGTAAAGATGGAAGATCGATATGTACTGCTTTAATGAAAAACAGACGATTTGCATTAAATTTCAGTTTGTTCTGTTAACATGAACTAAAGTTTATCATGCATGTTGTTTTAATATCATAAGATAATTAATTTATTCCTAAAAATAATTTCATTTGCAAAAGCTATGGTTCATTTTTTCAACTATTCTCCGTTTCTAGCGACATTCCCCTATTTATTGCATACATTTCATCAAAGCTTTTGCAATCCCGACTAGTGCTGTTCTTCCAATATTCGAGCGATCAGTAATTTCCGTTGCTTTTGGCATTTCCTCAGTGCATTTTGTTGCGTTGTGTTGTTTAAAAAAAATAAAAAATGGATTCTACATTTGTTATAGAGGACAAAGAAAATGTGTCCCAAAAAGTTCGAAACATATTTCGTTTCGAGAACGGGGATTTTAGTTGTAGCCTGGGTCTTAATTGCAAGTTCAGTCCGTAAACGTTTCTGTTGACAAATTGTTTGCGCCACATCAAGAACTCTCGCCTGGAGAGTTACAATATGTTTCCGGTGGATATGGGTTACTTTTGAAAATATTATCTAAAATATTTCCAAGCTATCGTGAGACGCGTCAAATCACATAAGGATTCGATTACAAGATGAATGGTAGCCATACAGAGTGCTCAGGAGAACGCTGGCCACATCCGGGCATGTTGCGGGTACCTATGGAGATGCGACCAGCTTTTGATCTGAACCAAAACATTCCATGCGACATCTCTAATAACATTTAAATTCGATCATTGCCCAAAACCTTATTGGCATGTTCTAGCTATATCCGGGGAAAAGCTTTCTTTTTTTACTTGGACCAGAACATATCATGCTACACCCCAAATCACATACGAAATCCAAAATAAGAGCAATAGTGGTAGAATCAAGTGTCAAGAACTACATTGGTCACATCTGGACACGATATGGGTCAGTGATGGTAAATGTACTCTATTTTGGTGTTTCTCTTCAGCTCAAAACCTAGAATCTACAATTGTATCTGTAGATAATTCAACAATACTAAGTTGCAGTATGCATTCAACCACGTTTTTTGAATCTTCTGGGAAGTCAAAAGATATTATGTGATAATCTTTGATAATATTGGTCATTCTAAGTTTGCTTGGCAGCTCAAAAAGACACAGTTACAATTGGTTCAGCCAAATTGGAACCAAGAGCCTATCGAGAATTATCAGTTTTGTTCGACATATTCAATCATAACTTTTCAACTTCAAGATGCTTTCTTGAAGTTTATAACCAACAACCAATTTGAGTGATTCATATCCATAATGTGCCAAAAAATATTCTGTGAGAATTGACTATCCGATAAAGTCGGTCGACCTAAAAGAAGATCCACTAAACATGGTTGAATACATATCGTATATTTGTATAGCCTAAAAAGCTACAGTTAATATTTCAGTTCCTAATTTTTGAGCTTCAGAACTGTATGGCTAATAAAAAATATCTCAGATCATCTCATTATGTCGGCTGACCATCCACAAGACTCAATAAACATGTTTGAAAACGTATCGTAACTAAGTGTAGCCGATAAAAGTACAGTTACAATTATAGATCCTATGTTTAGTACTCCAGGACAGGTTTAATGACTTAGAATATCCCAGATTATCTCATAATGTTGGTTGCTCGTTCATAAGATCCAATGAACATAGTTGAACACATATCGTCCCTTTGCACATCTGAAAAAGCTACAGTTTCAATGGTAGATCCTAATCTATGAACTAATGAACAGCCTGGTATGCCCCAGAACATCTCAGATTTCATCATAATGTTGGTGGACCTTCCAGAAGATCCATTGAGTATGGTTGAATACATATCGTAAATTTGTTCCCGTGAAACTACAGTTACAACTGTTGATCCCAAGATCTGAGCTCCAGGATTGTTTGGATTATCTAGAATATCCCAGATTATCTCATCATGTCTGTTTACCTTCCAGAAGACTCAATTAAAGTGGTTGGATACATATCGTACATTAGTATAGCTAAAAAAGCAACCGTTACAGTTGTAGATCCTAAGTTCTGAACTCCAGGACAGCTTGATTGACCTAGAACATCCCAAATTATTTCATAGTATCGGTTGACCTTTTAAAAGATTCACTCAACTTTATTGATTATGTATCGCTAATTTGGATATTTAAAAAGCTACAGTTGCAACTGTAGATTCTAAGTTAAGAACTCAAGAACAGTTTAGATTACCTAGAACATCCCAGTTTATCTCAAAATGTCTGTTGACCATCCAAAAGATTCAGTTAACAAGGTCGAATGCATATCGTAATTGCATCTTCTGAAAAGTATAGCCGAAAAAACTATAGTTACAACTGCTATTTCTAAGTTCTGTACTCCAGGACAGTTTGGACAACCTAGAACATCCCAGATTATCTTATTATATCTGTTGATCTTCCATAAAACTAAATAAATATGGTAGAATAGATATCATAACTTTGTGTAATCGGAAAAACTATAGTTACAACTGTAGAGATCCTCTGTACTGAACTTCTTTATGTTCAGGATGTTCTGGGTTGAAAACCAGGCGTTAAACGCACATATTTTTAATTTTGCCCTCATAAAATAGTCAATTTGCAACAAGTTAACAGAAGATAGTGTTCGCTTTTGTTCTGTGTGTGATTTCATACAGGCATTTTTCTTCAGGTGGAAGTCTATCCACAACAAATGTTATAATTATTCAGATCAGTAATTTGTTCGACAGCAACAACTGATTGTCGCTATTTTTCATGTTGCTGATAAAGCATTGTTGCTATCGGTAGTGTGTTGCAATAATGACAAAACGTTATTTTGTCGCTGTTGCAGGAAAACAAGATCGTTGCAATATGTGTGCGAATCACAACATTTTCATGCAGCAACTTGTCTCTTTCCCATCATCGATGCAACATTTTGTTGTTTTCTTCGTGTTTTGTTGCAATAAATTCAAGCTACAACATATCATTGTTGCATAGTGAGAGAATAACGGGTGTATCACTCGTCAAGGTTATCTTATGTTTTTAGGTACACAAAGAGAATATTTGACACACTGA